>BOPP01000059.1:823782-834404 GCA_017312745.1 Gryllus bimaculatus | reverse complement strand
CCGGACCGGCCAAAACGCCGCGTTGCGGGCGTGCCGGTCTCCCGCCCGCGGGAACACAAACCGTCCGTTTTTGAGCGAGATTTTCACCGGTCGAAAAAGGATGTTTTGCAGTTTATTAGACATAACAACGCAAAACGGTGATTTCCGTTAGATGGACAAACTAAGAAATGGTATATTATGCAACTACTTTATAATGTTAAGCTTCATTGGATAAGTACATGTTTTGAAAATGAACAAATTAGGGAGCGAGTTTTTTTGAAATTTTCACGCATGCAATAATACAACAGTATAAACGAGTTGTATACGTTAGTTTTTGTAAAGTAGCACTATAAATTTATAAGGCAATCAAAGTTAATTTTCGGAAACATCTTTATTGAGACGGAGGGTATTTGTCAACTGTGCGAAAAAACGGTCGTCGGTTTTTCAGTTTACCGCAATCACCGTACGATTCTCTCGCTGCGAATGGCTGAATGTGCGATGACGCAATTGTTCGTGCCGTAAGCGGCAATTTTGTCATAATCTGTGTCAAAAGCTACATAAGCTGCACAAGGTCGTGTACAATTGTAAACTGCTGAAACTGAAAAAAAAATTTACAATTGCTTACTGTCAAAAAATTCCAGCATTACTGCTGGAATTCAAAAAAGTGTATTCGCAACCGTGATTTTCAGTGCGCTTCTAAACAATATCAATATGTGTTCGACAGTTTTTATACTTTATTTAGCTTGACCACTCCCCTTGAGGATGCACTTTATTCTTCGCATCGTATGTGTTTTTGACATTTTTGTGTTTTTTGTTCGTATTTTTTGTTTTGGACACTTTTTGACAGTAATCAAAAGTAGTCCAAAACAATATGGATTTTGAAAGTTGCGAAATTCTAATAAATTTTGTCCAAACTCCTTGAACGGACAAGTTGGCGTGCATCACTCGCGCAATTCGACGCAAGGATCCGAAGTTTCCCCTTCCCCAATTTTCAAAAAACCTATGTCAGTCTGGGCAACGCAAACGATCTATTCATTTTTATGCCAAAGTATCATACAGGTGTCTTCCTGCTATCTTTGCTCGTCCCTCAAATCGTGCAAAATGCCCAAGATAATGTAAAATGGAACCTCAAGATTAAATGTTTGCAAATAGTTACTGGAAATATCCTCTTCTGAAAAACGACTTTCTTTGAATTGTGATAGTCTTCTTCGTGACAATACACGTTCACGATGTAATTAATTTTGTTTACTGTACCCACAAAATTCTCTTAGGAAAACAATTCGTGGAATCAAAGCGAGGAACAACACTGCACAGACATTAAATGAGTATCGTAGGATCGGATTGGAGAAATTTTATATCTTTCAGGTTCTAATTAAAAAACGTTTTGTAACACGTAAAAAAGTCTAACCAAATAATGTAAAGCAGCTACTCGCTGCTGCTCTCATTGGAAAATAAATTTTACGTGCCGATTGTTTACTCGGAAATAAGGGGGCATTCGTGGTATAGGTGAATTTTTCTTTTCTCCAGCGTAGGTTAAGTGAATGGAGAATCGTTGTAGAGTGTGCCTACATTAAGTTACAAGAAAACAGAAAATTACACGAAAGTTTTGGCAGTCAATTTCCATCTTCTAAATTTCCAAGGAGGGTCTTTCTCTTTCTCGGTGCCTTGTATCTTCATGTTTGTTCTTTTCTTTCTCTCCAGATTTGAGGTATTGAAGTAACGCATGAAACCAATGTACTTGACTCTACGAGACCAAAACTAGAAAAATAGTTGCTAAGTACGTAAATATTTTCTTGTGAAATATTGTGTATTACATCCAAATTATTATATTTATGTTTGGTTTTAATGTTTCTATTTTCTCGATTTATTTTAAACAAATAAAAATCAACTTCGAATGTAAAAAATTGAAATATGGATATAATGTTGTGATTTTGTCTGATAAACTTTTATTTTTGTAAACAGTTTGTCGACAAATTAAGTCGATTAAAATACCAATTTGTAAAAATATATTGATTTTTTGAGTACACATATTTGAAGGTCGTAGTTTGCCTTAATCTTTGTCTTTGTTGTTGCGTAGCTTAGTACATCTACAAATCTGTGTGGGTAATATTTTATGCTTGTTGGCTGCTTCCCCAGATTCAACATAATAAATGATGCGTTTGAAAAAATAAAATTCAGAACTGTGCCAAATACTCATGCTGCTGTAAAAGCGCACCAAATCTACAGACTGTACTGAATTATTTTTGAATATATTGCTCGTATCTTTCATTACAGGTTTCTGAGCAAATAATACTGCGTTCGGTTTGAATCTTGTCAGCACGGGACAAATGCTGGATAATTTCTGGAAAATCGAACCAACGACTTTAGGAAAAGGTATTAAAAAGGGTAAAAAAATAAGTTGAATGAACGGTAAGCGAATACATTTTTGATTACGGTGAATTAGTCGTAATGGGCGAGAATTATTCATTATGCGCAAATATATATATATATATATATATATATATATATATATATATATATATATATATATATATAATATGTAATACATCGATAAAAACGATCGACTTTTTCAAAGCATTTGAAAGTGCTCACATGATAAAAGTCGGTTCCTTAAACGAGTACTTACCTTCGGCGAGTTTGTAAGCGCCACCACAAATGACAATGAGCACGGCTCCAAGCTTAGCTGTTGTAAACACGTTCTGTACGCTCGTGGCCAATGTTACACTGTAGCAGTTGATTAGTAGTATCACCGCTGCAACAAGAGAAGAAATTACATAAATTTAAACACATAAATTACATAAGTGTATGAAGAATTCTGTTTTTATCTACAAAAACAGACAAGAAATATTTCTGTAACTCATATTTCTTTCATGAACTTTCGTTACTTGACTCAAAAATCGAAATTAAATTTCAAAATAACTATTAAAAATTCCTCCACACCCAATATTGTATCGTCCATTTTAGTCTCACATTTATTCCACTGAGTAATTTCCTTATTTGCAAGTATTTTCACGGAGGCAAACACCACTTCTGTATAGTAATACAAATAGACTGTTACGTTTGCGTTTAAACAGACTATCTCGCGCTTTTGCTGACAGTGTCCTGCATGCACTGTGGCAGTTTGCACGGCGCATTCATTTCTCACTGCAGGAGATATTTCATAGAATGCACGCAAACCAAGTGCGCTTTGCACTTCGAACAACCGCTGTCGATAAATCTTTCCGTCTTCAATACATTTTCCACGTCGAAGAGCTGGCACTGTAACCGAGCCAGTTACAACGAGTATAGATTTCGTTTCGGATAAGGCGCTGCTGCAACGCAAGCAGTAACTGGCAAAAGCACTGACAACTTTAAGACATTCGTAGCAAATACAGGTATTAAAAGGAATGCAATGCGTAATATTTATTTTACCATCGGATTTATTGAATTGCAAGAAAGAAAATTCGTTGGTTCAGTGATGCCACCAGGATTTTTTTATAGAGGGGAGGGGGCTATTGATGTAGTGGCCAGCCTGTTTTATGTTTTCTTATGAAAAAATGTATGTTGAATTTAAAATTTATTATTGTTGGTCGTTTAAGAGTTAACTAAAATGAGTTGGTTATTTCCCAAGCAAAGTATCGCGAAAAAATACAAACCTTTCAGAAAGAGAAAGTATTTAAATTCATCCAAAGTTTAATATCAGATTCAAACTGTTTTCGAATACCGATCAGTGTAGAAGAAACGCTATTTTTGCACTCAATACTTGATAGCTTGATTGAAAAAAGTCTTAAAATTTTGATAGGTAAAATTAGAAAACAAATTAAAATAAAGCGACGTCACTTGCAAAATAAGCTCTTCGATAGAACTATTGAATATCATGTTTTCTAAACACAATTAGTAAACAATTTGTAAGAATTTGTAAATAAGTGTCGTTGGTCTCTAGGGCAGGACTCAGGACCCATGCCCCCCCCTTTGGCTGTCCCACTCCATAGGTTCGTAGAATGCTGACATTAAATGCATTTCAAAAGTAGACGTTTTGAAGCTAACAGAAATATGTTTAAAAATCTTATGCATTTTATTTGAAGTACAACACAACATAATTGTAATACAATACTCTCTTGATCCTGGACTCTTTTTTTTTGTGATATCTTCTTTGTGTTTCTAACACATAAAGATTGCATAGTACCTTAATCAATTATTTCTACCCATTAAGATTATATTTTAATATCACAATAATTACTAGAAATAATTGAAAATATCGATAACGAAAGTACGATAAAAATGAATCTCCGCTAGCGGTGTACTTCCCCAGTTGCGACAAGCTCTACACACCCGAATCATCTCCGAGGAGTGAGAAAGTGTGGGTGCGGGTAGGAGGAGAAGGGGGCAATAATGAAGAATGAAAGATCGAGCGCGGCCAATGCCATGTTTTTTAGGGTACTGCAATGGCATTCGCCTTGAAGTGATCGGAGAAACCACGGATAACTTCCGACCACAGCGGCCGGCCGCTAGTGTTGAATTGAATTGAATTGAATTGAATTTGCCTTATTTTACGTGGCGAGACTCGGGCCATCAGGCCCGCTCTTCCGTCTGATCACGCAAATTCCGCTACGCTCCTTTCACCAACAAGGAGAGAAAGGAGGTATTTCTTGGGCGAGAAACAGGCGATTTGAATTTAGCTCAGAGGCGTCATTTAGGCTTGAGGATCTTTTACATGCAAGTAAATCTACGAACATGGGACAGCCGGCTTTACTTCCCTAGTGTTCTCCAGACAGTACTTGAATTCGTATCAACAATGTGTCGAAAATCCGCCAAACTCGGGACTCGAACCTTAGGTTCCTCCAGTCAACGATGCAGCAGAGGTTAGGTTATTGTCAGTAAGGTAGCGACCGGTTCCGAATTTCGTTATGTAGAGTTTACACTGAACAAATAATATGAATTAAGAAATAATCAAACCACAACAATTAAAGTTTTAATATTTCTTAAAACATTAGATTTTATATAAAACATTAATCAATTGACGGTTACACTTTTTCCATTTTCGGAGGGTTTCGTGGATCACACTAAAAAAACAACAGCTAAGAAGGCGGCCATCTTATGGAATGGCGGCCTCCTATTTCCAGAACATTGCTTCGCGGTTGTTTTTAGTGTGATCCCGTTGCTTGGGTAACCTAATGAAGAGAGGAAAAGTGTTGCCGAAAGTTGACTTTGGGTATTAGTGTTTTAATAAATATTAAAACTGTTATTGTTGTGTTTTGACTATTTCTTAATTTACATTATGGGACACAAAATATCTACTACTCCCACGGAATTTATTGTACAAATAATTTTGTGCGATGCATTTTTTCTGTATTATTGCCAAAACGTAGTACGAACCGCTAGCATGTGGAGGGCTGAGCGCGGCTCGCTCCCTTGGGGCGGAGGCGTCCGCTGCCGGGAGGTCGCCGACCCACCCCCGACCTCCCTAGAGGCGCCTGCGGGGAGGTGGCTAACCGCTGGTGGCGCTTCGATTCGATTCGAGCTGCGGATTGGCTTCGGGGTTTGACCGATGGCGTGACCTGACCGCGCGAACGTCTACAATGGGACGATAAAATCTCAGCGGACTCATTCTTCTTGGGTGCGTTGTTGTGGACATAAAGGTTTTTTTTTCGAGTTGATTGCGTAATGAGGGAAGCGGTGGCGTATCGTAAAGGAAATCAAGGTACACACTACAAGGTGTACATTAGAAAACTGTTCAGAAAATATTAGCAGAATCTGACATATGCAGATGTATCAGAATAAATGTTTATAGCTTCTAGAGGGTCGAAGATACTAACGTTTTGCCAATGAACATGTAGGAAATGTTATATAAAGAAGTTAAATAAGTGACATTTACCCCTTGATGTTTGGGAAATAATCTTTCTCTGGTACTTGGTAAGCACTTGTTCTAGTGCAGCCAAGGACACTTCGCATCCTGATTTCGTGTACGAGTTGCCTCCCAACCAGAGGTAAATGTCACCTGCGTAAGACCCGACTTAAACGCTTCCTTTTGACGAACGACTTCAGGAGATTTAGCAAATGTGCGCATGCGCAGTGTGGCGCTGTCGGTCCTAAAGCCGCTGTGCGCACTCGCTGAAACTCCCGAAGTCGTTTGTCAAAAGGAAGCGTGAAAATCTGGTCCAACGTCGTTAAAAGCGATTTCGCACCACATGTTCATTGACAAAAAGCGATCATATTTGACTCACTCCTGTATTTAACACCCTAGAAAGTAACATTTATTCTGTGACATGCATACGGCATTTTCTTCACCAATTCTATCTGTTTTTGAAGAGGAAGTTTGAACACGTGCTGAATGAGGGTTATGCCTAAAAGGACGCGAAACGCAAGTGAGGATCCTCAGGAAAGACAAATACCCATCGGTCTTTTCAGTCTTGATTTTACGGATGGAAATCCTGCTCACCCATCGCAGTGAAACCGGCATAATGGGACCCAAGCTCGAATGATAAGCCTTCTTACTGGAGTAAGGCACATTACTCCTACAGCAGGTGTGGACACTTCTCGTCTGGGAACGTGTCAGTACAGTAAAGACTGATTGAGTATTCTAAGCATGGTTATATTGAATATATTAAAAAATGCATTATTTGAATGAATCAACCGCAACATTTTATGGTATTCCAGAGCTTAACTAATGGATAACTATATTTGGAGATAAGGAGTTCGAAAAATTCTCATTGTAGTGCTGCTTGATTTTGGAATGTTCTACCCTACCAGAAGTAACTTATTAGTACTTTTATTAATTACGATAGTTATCTTAATTTGAATGACAGATATTTCATGACACGTCAATTTCTATGGCCATTATTCCCGTTAGTGTAGTGAATGTCTTTTATTCCATGAGGTGCCGGTGATTCCTTCTGCGCTGGAAGATGAGATCAGTCCCAATCTACACGTCCACTTGCTTCGGATTCCCCTTCAGCTATCTTCCCCTAGGGGTACAAGATCTTAACTCTATTCTGATATCCCAACATTTATGGTAGTGTAGTTTATGTGAGTAAATGTTCGAAAATAGGGAGGGCTGGACAAGGAAGAGGAATGAGTGATCGCTCGCGGATCGTGCCACGTTAGTTAGGGTATCCGTGCTCCGGCATATATCTGGCGTTGACCGGACAAACTACGGAAAAGTACCGATCAGAGCGCCACCGTCGGGACTCAAACTCTAGGACCTCGCGGTTAGAATCGCTGCCGAGTCAGCAACATTGATGGCTCTGAGCTAAACTCATGCGTTAATCTTAATTTGATTGATTGAAAATATCGTATATATTTGAATAAATTACTTTCCCTCAATTATATTATCAATATTTTACTTCTTTTCCTACATATATTCTTTAGAGAGACACAATTTTTGGAATACTACCTTTTGGAAATAAAAGTTATTTTATTTTAAAAGTCGTGATTCAGGATTATTTTTTAGCAAATAAAATTAGGGAATGAAGATTTGGTGCTAATGTAAGAGCACTTATCTTGTCATTGTCTATCTGTATTTACAGCTTGCCAGCAATTTGATAGGTTTCCGTCATCGGCAAGCAATTACCGGGATCATATTCCGACGTCACTTTTCACGGCGCAATTGATCGGTGTCAGACGAGAACAAAGATGAATGGGTGAAGGGGCAAAGAGCTGCCTGATCACGCAAAGACTGGGATGACCTTGAACCTTATTGAAGGTCGCATAAAGAGAGAAATAGATGCAAGAAAAAATAATTATTGTTGTGATAAAAATTAAAGTAAAACCATAAAATATGTAGCAAAATAAAAACAAATTTGGGAAACGGAAAGAAATTAAACAATATTCTAGGATCTATGTAATATAGGTAGATAAAACATACTCTTCTTCATAATATACTCTTTTCTGATTTAAAGAACGTCTCCTGCAATTCTGTCAATATTAGGAGGTACTTGATAAAAAATGAATTATCTATTTGTGAGATGAAGTCGAAAGAAAAAATTACACTTTAGCTCAGTTCCCGTTTCAGATGATACACAAATTATTGATATAAAAATTATAAAAAATGATATAAAAATATAAAACGAAGAGTAAAAATAGAGAAATAAAAAACAAATAGGTAAGTGCAGGGGAACTGTCTGAATAATTGTTTTGGTACGAAGTGAATTAATTAAAAGAGGGAAACTTATAAAATATAAACAGAACTTTGAAAAGTTTGTTCTGCGAATACGTGAACAACTTCTCGTACTTTTGTGAATACTTTGAGATTAATGAAATTCTAGCTTGGTGCAACAATTAGTCAATTATTTCCTTCAAATTACTTCAATTAATTCCTTCATTCAAGTGAATACTGATTAGATGGTACCCTTACTTTCATAATGTCATAAATAATTATATTCAATATGCGGAGAGAAACGCAAATAAGTAAATATTTCCAAAATAAGAAAAATATTAGGTTAAGCTTGTATATTGTGCCAAAACAGCTAATTTAACCGATTTTTAATAGACGTAGGTGTTCTCTTGCTCAGTTTTGATCATTTCTCAATTTTATTTGTCAATTGATATCTATGTGTATCTATGCAAATTGGTAACGAAGATCCACAGTGAATCTGGTATCTGAATCAGGAACGTCACATATATTTCTTACAGTTGCAACATAACATAGAACTAACATCTTTTAATTCCAGACTTATCTACACCCATTTCAGTTACTTCAATATTTTAAAAAAGTATCTTAAAACTCCGAACAAGATATCAATTTCATTCAAGAATCCATAGCTCCAGTGGTGTAACTCAGGTTGCTGAGATCGGTGCCAGGAGCCCTCTGCTTCTTTTATTGCCATGAACCGGGCTCTTCGAGAAATTTACTTTACACAAGTGCCATTTACGTATCGTCTAGTGCTGACTTTTTAATACTGTGCGAAAACTGAGACGTGAACAATCAGATAAATCATATTTATAGTAATTTATTGGAATGTTGGGATACAAATGATTAACAGAATCAGTAGAAGCAAAAAGAATAAAAAACCCATGCAAAATAGACTATTTAAAATAATTGACATTTGTGAGGACTGTAAATGAGTCCGCTAAATTTAGGGTAAACTTCTTTTTATCTATTCCAAATCTACTCTTATCTTCACTTCTTGAACTTGGTGTTATACCGGATCGATTATTGTCGCAGCGACAATGTCAGCAGCGACAATGA
This sequence comes from Gryllus bimaculatus, assembly GCA_017312745.1. NCBI lineage: Eukaryota > Metazoa > Arthropoda > Insecta > Orthoptera > Gryllidae > Gryllus > Gryllus bimaculatus. Next base: position 825,259 of record BOPP01000059.1, on the reverse strand, counting down.
ATTGCGTCATTGGGTCACATATAGGTGCAGACAAATGAGAAAAAGTAGCAAATAAACCATAACATTCATGGGAGGCCTTGGGAGCTGAGGCAGAGCGCTCAGCACTAAACAGCAGACGGCGCGCTGCGCAGACGAGAAGAAGCTGCGAGCCAGAAGGCGCGTGAGAGCGGAGGGGGAAGCGGCTGCCCGGGAGATCGAATTAATAAGGCGGGCTGAAAGATTGGCGGAATACGCATAAAGCGGAGTGGATTAAAAAAGGCTCGAGGAAAAAGAAACAAACGAGATATTCAGACGCGAAAAGAAGTTTTCAGAACGGCGACCAGCGAAAGTGATTGGCTGTTACCGAAAAATATCTCGACGTAGGAATGAGCGCACTTTTCCAGATACTGCGAAGGCCGTGAGAGTTAGAAGGAACAGTAGATTGTAGGAAATGAAATTCTTGGCTCGGCGCATGAAGGAGCGCGGCGATCTACGATGTGACGCAAAGAGCAGAAGAACGAGTGGATAGGGGAACAGAAGTAGACACGCAAGGCAGGAAATGAGTAGCAAAGTTCGCTGGGGAATATTGCGGATGTGGAGGAGGGGGCCGTGACTAGCAGCGAGCATTGGCGAGAGCGGGGGATCGATGTTAGGGGGAGAGGAGGCTGCACCGAGAGGGCGGCGCGGTGGGCTGATGCTGCCAGAGCAAACGCCGTGGGTGGCGAGCGTTCACTGCCCTAAGTGGTGGGTAAACGGCGTGGAAGCACGATGGACGCACGGCGGGGTGGGCAGTCCAATCGTCCACGTGGTGATGCGTGGCAGCGCTTGCTGCCAGAGGGGGGGGTTGGCGAGGCAGCGCTTGCGCAGTTGAGACGCCGAGGGATGCGCGGGCGTGCAGGAAACAGAGATGGAAGTGCAGGAATCAGAGCACGCTAGGGCATGGACGTTCAGTTCATTGATTGACGAATTCGAGCACGTTAACAATTACGCCGTTACTGTAGAGAATTACTTTTATGCCTGGAGTGGGTGGTGGTCCTAACCTAATAAATTGTGAGGTCCGGCGGCGACCTCTACGTCGCCTTGTATAGAAATCCAACTGCCCCAGCCGGAACAAGCTCTAATCTCGCGACGTGTGTGGTGATTTAATGTATGAATGTAACGTGTGTGTAAGATGTTAGAGCAAGGAAGGGAAGATCGGGCACGGTGCGAGGCCCGTTTGCTCGGGTTCTGCTCCGGCATTCGCCTGGTGTTGATCGGAGAACCCATGGCAAACTATCGATCAGAGCAGCCATCTGCTAGAATTCCCCTGCGTTCATAGCCAGCAAGCAAGTATAAAAAATCCGGCACAGACGGGCCTCAACCCCTAGAACCTCCCGGTCCCAGTCGCTGCAGACAGCCGCAACCTCAACCGGTGTGGGCGTGGGGTGCAGCGGGGGAGGGGCTCGGTCGCGGGGGGTGAGTGGACGCCACGGGGAGTGCGCAGTGTTGGCGTAGCGGT
>BOPP01000059.1:785505-812892 GCA_017312745.1 Gryllus bimaculatus | reverse complement strand
GCGGGGCGAGGAGGGGAGGGGACGGGGAGACGAGGGTGCTGACGGGGCGAATTGCGCGGCGTTAGACCGAGCGAGGTATTGCGGCTATTGCCTTGGGAATCGCACTTCGGAGGTATAATACATTTGTTAGGAACGTGAACATTCATTTCACTATTAATTAAAAGTAACTAAACTAATTGATTCTGAAATTTTAACATTTCATTAAGTTGGCGTTACTATGATTTTCATGTATGTTGCAATGACCATGGAAACCCTCTAATGGTATTGCTACTTGTTATAGAAAAATGTTCATATTATCACTGTTTGGTGCTTTGGAGTCAGACTGAGATAATATTTTATGATTTTTAAGGTTATGCGGCATTGACTGGGCAAATATAGAGCAGACAATTCAAAAGCGTAATATTACATTTGTCAGCAATTCTTCTAAAGACTTAAGAAGAAAAACTAATATTCTAAATACTGCGAATTTTTATCTTAAGAGCCAGAAATAACAAACATTATTACTTCTTCTTATACTAAGGATAGATGAGATGTTTGGAACGAGAATGAATGAACAAAAAAGTATTATTAAGTGAACAAACCGTGTAAATGAAGAAGTGATTAATGATTTCGTCTCTTTCGTAATGGAGATACTTTGAAGACAAATAAGGTTATATTAAATCCTATTTACATCCTTCATTCAATATGAATTAAAAAGGATTGGAAAGGTAAAAGAAAGTGAGTAGAAATAAGTAGCAGATGTGAATCAGGAGCTAGAATCATCGTTCTCTCCGCTCGAGACGTGGAATACAATGAAAAAAACTATCAAAATAAATAGAAAAGAAAGAAAGGATGGAGGGGATTGCAAGGAAAAGCGAGTATGGGGGACACTAGCCGATAGCCAGCACGGCGACCAGTTTGACGACGAGGGAAAGAAAGACAGGAAGGAGGGAAATGAAAGAAAGAGCTAGTGTGGGGCACTCACCGATGGCCAGCACGGCGACCAGTTTGACAACGAGGGTGGGAGGCTCGCACTCCGAGGAGAAGGCCTCCACTGCGTACTGCGCGAAGCTCAGGCAAATGATGGCCAGCTGCGACGGCTTCAGCACCAGCGTCGACACCCACGAGAACAGGAAGGCAGGCAGCGAGCCGAAGGCGTCCATGAAGTAGGCGTATTCAGCGCCAGAACTCGTGTTCATGGTTCCCAACTCGGCGTAGGCCAATGCCCCTGCGCACACATTCAGGAAACGTTAGGCCTTCGAAACATCCGGCTTTTAATTGGTATGTGGATGACACAATTATTAAATTTCTAGATGAATGAAACACAGTAAATAAATAGCGTTGTTATTCCTGTTAGTACGTTGCTATTGTTATGATTCGAATAACTGATACAATGATTTGTTAAATACATGCAGCTACAAGATTAAAGCTAAAAGAGAATGGGGTTTAATGAAAACATGAAGAATGTGCAATTTATTATTTATTGTACTAGCATTCGGTTTAAGTAATTAGATTTATTTAATGAAAAATGCCATGATGATATGTTTTGTGAATTGTGATGAAGTTACATATTATCGTGTATTCTATTACTTTACAACAATATAGCATGTTCTGAGTTTCTAAATATCACCTTAATGTCAAAGAATGACAATTACATGGAAATATTGGATGAAACGTTAAAAACGGTTGTCTTTTAAAATAAACAGAAAATACAGAGTCTGTGAGTAATTCTATTCCAAAAATAAACCAGAACGTTTCTTAAACATTCTTATACATTAAAGTGTTGAAAAATGTCACGGTTATTTACATTCCATTCCTGTCAAAATAAACAAAACTGCTAGTCTACCCAGAACCTGTCTGATATTGTAGCAAGAATACTATGTATATTTGTATTAACCAAAATAATATTTCAACAGAACAGGCATAAACTGCGCGTTTAAATGTCGATAAAAAGTTGAGTAATCCTAGGGTCTTGGTTTGTATATATGATATACTAACAAAATCCGTAAACGTTGCATTTTTGTATGCGACCACAGTTTCCCATCCGATGTTTCACACAAAAGCGTGTGGTCTGTATGCCACATCGGGCGACGTCAAGCGAAGTGTGCTCAGCATCAAATGTTCCACTGCGAACGCGGCAAGTTTACGCGATGCTCCATCACGTGACCAAACTGCGACCGCCGATCGATCCCGCGTCTGCAGCCGGGCGATTTTCTATTTACGGCGCCCCCGCGGTTTTCCGACTCGCGCTAATTGAACTTCGCGCATTGACAAGCAGCTCGCGGCAATGAAAAATCAAGAGCGTATTACCTCCTTCAATTTGTCCCTCATTTTGCTTTAGCGTTTTTTCGCTGTTTTTATTTTTTTTATTTTTCTTCGTATATTTCCGTGCCGATAACTTCGTTTCTGTAACTAATTAGCACACTCGAGAAAATCTCCAGGATTGGGATGAAGACACGAGATGTCTCCCGAGAGTCAACGCAAACCTTGAATATTACTAAATCCGTACAACCTGTTTGAATGGTAGAGTTACAAAACAAAACACCCATACTAATTGCCTATTAAAATTAATTTCCAAGTTCGTGTCAATTGTTTAACGTATGTAAAATATTACAAACGATAGAAAGAAAGGGGAAGATGATACATATTTCGCGGACTTGAAATATTTTTATTTATGACGTTGTGTAAACAAATATAACTAACAATGTTGCTGAATTTTGTATTGAAATATTTTATTGTATGTTGTAACAAAATGTCAGTTTTTTTATTTAGTTATAATAAATGAAAATGAAACAATGTGAACCGAGAAATGGTCTTCAATACGATGGGGGTGATGAAAGAGATTTAGAAAAAATTTCCTCAGAAGAAACTCTTTTGTGAATCATGAATCCGTTTATTGTTCAGTAAAGGCAAGTAATTGTTTTTTATTGTTGTCTTATTTCTCATCAAAATCCACTTTTACAACCAGGCTTTCTACTGGAAAAGTAGTATGTACGTCCGAGCAAAAACAAAAACGCAATAAATGTTTGTGGTTATTATTACGAGTTCGTTTTAAAAGAGAAACGCAGCTTCAGGGGCATCCAGCAAGACAGCGCTGTGCGGCGGGTTGCGTGGAGCCGCGCGCGAAGGCGCCGCCGGCCGCAACCGGGGAAGGAAACGACCGAGATAGAGGGCGCCCGAGAGGTCAGCGGAAGGAGCCGGCCCGCGAGGCGGAGGGGGAACTCGAGAGACGTCACGAGTGCAAACACGCGGGGGGGGGGGGGGTGAGTGAGGGAGAAGACGGAGGTCGCACCTCACGGTGAGAGGTGCGAGGGGGAGGGGCGGATTGATTCGGACAGGTCGCGCTCGCCCCCCCTCCTCGTCCTGCTTTTCGCTCCCCTCCGCCCATCTGTGGCCAGCCCGCTCTTCCATTAAGGCCCGTGCTCAGGTAGTCGGCTCGCCGCAGACCACCTCCACAAGAACGCCAATTTACCTCGTAATGCGTCTTGTGTTTGACGGAGATCCGGAAAAGAGGGAGACGTTAATCCAGGGAATTCTCTTTCTTTGCAGTGTCAGAGTGTAAGAGACGGTTTGCTGTTATATATACATTTAATACGTTTAAACAAAGAAAATATTCTATTACGAGAATGAAAACATACAAAAAGTGCAATGTATTTTTCATTGTCATTGTCAAAATCTGTAAATGAGGCAATTCAAGTACAAAAAGGTACAAACGTTTAGTTATTGAATTATTTTGGTTTTTCTGGACCTAAAAGTAATATTTCTTTTATATCCTGCCACAAACAACATTCTACTGGTATTGTGTTAAAAGTTATTTAACGATTATTTTTATTATTAACACAAATACTGTAGTTTATTGCAATGCCCTTAGTCACGTAAACAACTTTATATATTCCAAAGGATGAAATTGGACTTAAGTTTATTTCTAGGTTTTGTTCGCGGAATTTTCTGGTGTAAAATTATTAAGATTTGCCCGTTCCGCCGTGACCACGAATTGCATAATTGTAAATACAAATTAGTTTGTATTTTTGAAAACAACTTTAATTTAAATTAATTTGCAATCTTCAAACATTATTTAAGAGATTTTGTATTTTACACTTACGTAAGATTTTAGTAATTCATGATAGATCATTCATTCATCAACATGTTAGCAAAAGTGGTTGCATAGTCAATGTTCGAAAAATTTGTTTCAACGATAATATAAAATTATCTTTAATTAATAAATAAATGTTTTATTAACATTAACTCCGTAGAAAGATAAAACCGGAGCATTTTGGAAGAAATAAATTACATTTCAACTACCGAATCAAAAATGATACACATGTTTCTCAAAATAAAGTGGGTGCAACCTGTAAGATAACTTTCACTTGAGAATAACCTAAAGGTAGATAGAAAATACTGTCAGTTTTCATTAGTATAATTCCTCTCTTGTGAATGAACATGGTTAGAAAGTATTTCCTTCCCATTCCTTTCCAGGGGAGAATTACGAATCATTTGGCAACTGTACAGCGGGTCACTTATGTATAACGCTCTTGCCACACCTGTGCTGAATAATGAAGATGGAAAAGTGCCAGAACTTGACAATAAATATAACAAAAAGTGTTACACCTTTCGCAGAGTTCACAAACATGTTTGTTCAGTAGGGCAACCACTCCAAATAGTATAGATGTGGAATTTATTTACGTACAACCATTATTCTGCTCTCTGAAATTTTGATTAATTTTATTGTTTTTAATAATTAATTAATTACATGAATAAAGAATATTTTCAGCTTTTAATTTTCTTTTGGAAACACTGACTCATCTATTTCGAAGCCTATTTGTTTTAAGTTACTGCCTTAAATACATTTAATTCGTTCTTCAAAATGTAAGCCAGGAAACTAAATTCATTTAAACATAGGATTGCTGTATATACTTCATATATTTTTTAAAGTGATCCTGACTTTCAATATATTCAAATATATAAACTATATTAAAAAATTGTAAATGAAATCACCAATAAAAGAACGAAAATTACAATGGATTGGAAAGGCAGAACATGGAATCCAATGAATCAGTAACTACATATATTATAAAATGTTATTGCTTCGTCGAATATTTAAAAAAAACATCCATAAACACGCAATGTTCTAACAAAACGTGGTGAACATATTTTTAGTTATAGAAGGAGTAAGAAATAATTCGGTGGAAAAATCATTTCACCAGTTTAGTTATCTAATACCGTGGCGTAATACAGTACAGCTATACTAATAAACGCTATTCTATTTGAAATACATCTCCTGCGTAAAGGCAATGTGGTGAGGAGAAGGCGCGGGGGAGGGGGGCAAGCGGGGCTGTCAATGCCCGCGGAGCGCGAGGCGCTGAGTGGCGGTGGCGCGGGGACCGCACGGGATTCTGCCTTCGATATGGGTCGGAACGGGCGGCCCAGGCGCTCAGAATACCTGCGGCTGTGGCGCGACCGCGCGGCGCCGCGGCTGTGGCGGCGATGGAGGTGGCGGCGGCGGTGGCGGCGGTGGCGAAGGCGGTGGTGGTGATGGCGGTGGCGGCAGCGGCGACGGCGGCGGTGAAGGGTGTGGGGGCGTCGGCAGTGTCAGTGGCGGTGGCAGTAGCGGTGGAGGTGGTCGCGGCGCGAGGGAGGTGGCGGAAACGGCGTTTTCGCGGCAGTGGTTATGAACGGCGGGCGGCTGTGGGGTGGTGGGGCGTGGCGGTAGCTGCGACGGTGGAGGCGACTACCGGAAATGGCCGTGGAGGGCGCAGCGGCCGGTGGCGGTGGAAGTGCAGTGGCGTGGAAGTGGAAGTGGCTGCGGTGACGGTGGCGTATGCGTGGCGGCGACGGGGGTGGTGGTGGCGGTGGCGTGGCGGTGGCGGTGGCAGCGTGGCGAGTGGCGGTGACGGCGGTGCGGTGACGGCGGTGGGGTGACGGCGGCGGCGGGCAGCGACGGAGGCGGCACGGTCGAGATGCAAGCGGCGGCGGCGGCTGCCGGCGGCCGCTTGGCAAGTGCGCGGGCGTTGGGCGCCAACTCCCAGTGCGACGGCGCCGCGGGCTGCGCCTCTGACCGCGCCTTTTGTCAGCGGCCGAACGGAAGGATGGGCGCCGCCGCCGCCGCTGCTAACAAACTCCCTGCCAGCGCCGTCCTTGCACTGCCCTTCTCGGACAGGGTTGCCAACCGCGCTGGTCAAGGATGGATGTAGGGCGTGCCGTCACAGCACATTTTGGGCTGCTGCTGATTGCTCGTCTTTTGCTTCCGCGGGAAAGTAGGAGACACACTTCTCTAATATAAATTTTCTGAACAGGTGTTAACAATTTTTCTTGAGACTCTAAACGACATTGTGACATCAGGAAATTAAAGCATCACGTTCATCATGCGTATGTTTTAGGCTGCCAGCTTTGCCTCTGAAATGATCTAAATTGTGTTCGACTTGCCGGATGAAGCAAGATATGTGGGTCGCTAGCTCTACAAAAACAGCACGTATCGCGCAAATATATCGAGTGTCGGGTTCAATGATGAGAGAATTTTTAACTTCTTTAAGGAGAAGCCTTTGTTGGTTTTACTGAATAAGAAAGTTGCCTCTCGAAAAAATAAAATATGAATCTGACTGAGCGCGATGAAATCGTCAAAGAAGCTTCTTTTGACATCATTGGGCGTATTCATGGTTCATTCCACCCAAAAGAACAAGAGTTGAATATAACGGGACAACTCTGGGGCGTCGAGAAAAGAGAAAAGTGATGAGCGGCGTCAAAAAGTTGTTTAAGAAGTGTAGAGTAAGTATAAACCTAGAATTCAACCTACGAATTTAGGGACTTAACTCTTAATTTACATATAACTTACCTATGTTTTACAAGATCCTCTTATTTTTATAAATGATTATTCCTTGATATTTTTTATAACATGAAATATTGTTGTGTTAACTGTCGTAAAATTTGCCGTCAGAAAAGTCAGAAAAAGTCATTGAAAGTCATTTTCATCAGAAAAGTCATTGAAAATGTTGTAGCATGCCTTTATAGAGAGACTATAAAGCCTCATCATTTCTCCTTTCACCGGGTGTCCGATACGTCAGTTTAATTTGACAGGCTTCCTATAGATTACTCGTCTCATGTGACCGCGATGGAATAATCCTTCGGGAAAGGCGATCAATACCACACAGCTACCTATCATGTGCTGGGGACGCAGTGAAGATTAATGGGTTTACCTTCATTTTCTTGAAGAGCAGAGTCTCTCTCACCGATGTACCATTAAAATACATTTGTAACTAGAAATTTAATAATTTTTAAAATTCAAATGGATTTTTATCTCAAAAGAGTGAACAAGTTGAATAATTTATTCAATTGTTATTCGGACATATTCTTTATGCAAATACTATTTGTCTTAACAATACTTATATACAGAAAATTATATCGTAAAACGTATTTAACATTTGATTAACCGACTTCAGCAAAGTATAAAATATTATATACGAGGGGCATGAGATCGAAACCAGGGTTCGACTACCAGCTTTGATTCTGCATCACCTTGAAACGCATGTCACGCACTGGATTGGAATTTCTTGAGAATAAGAAAAAAATGGAAACCAATGGGGACAAGCTCCAGACTGTCGAGTTCTGTCTGCCCGGCGCATTACAGATCTTATACAGTAGTGTCGCTGTAATGTATTTAACCATTCACTCTGTAATTCGTATCTCGCTCCAGTAGTTTCCATCTTTTCTTATTCTCAAGAAATTCCTGTCTGGTGAGAAATACGCGGATTACAGTGGCGCAGAGTTGCAGGTGTCTGTCAAACACTGCTACCTATTTCAGACGGCAGACTTCCACGTGACAGCAATACGCATGTAATGACCTCTGGTATGACGTCTCGATTCTGGTGGTGATTATGTGTAAAAATAGTGCGACTCGTGCTGTATCTTTTTCCCCCAATATTTTTTTCTACAATACTATGTTTTATTTTGTTGATGGCAAAGGGAAACTAACTTTTTGGTTGGGCCTCGTCTGTAATATAATAAAGGCGTTCACAATATTGCTGCCAACAAAAACATATCACTGTTGAATTTCTAGCAACATTTTTTTTGATGTTTTTCACTATTTTATAATTCACAATTTTATTAACTATCAACCACATCATCATAGCCGTTGCCTTTCCTACGCTATTTGCTTCATGAAGCGAATACTGCGTCATTCTCGTTTCCGGTGTTATACGACTTACCTCCGTAGTAATAACGTCCCCTGGGTGGCAACCCCCGTCCATATGGTCCCGCAAACGGCCTCCCCGTGTCGCATACGCTCCAGAGCGTTCGAAGCCGGCGCCTGCCTCAACAGCGCCCTCTTTATTCCACCGGCGTCTGGAGAGCGGCGCTTTTTGTAAGCTTCTTATGCGCGGAGCTTCGCGACAAGCGACGCAGATGGGCCATTACCGCCCTATTCACAGCAGGAGGGCTCGCACCGCGGTGTCTGAGCTGGCCTTTCTGCCGGGCCGAGCCGAGCCGCGCCGTGGCGTGGAAACGCTGCTGGGAATTGCGTCACTACTTTTTTTTACTTGACAACAGTATCCTTGTCGCTATTCTGAGATGTTATTAACTCTCCTTTATTATTCTGTGGCAGGTTTTATTCTCAGTAAATGACGGTCGTGTAAATATCGCCGTGATTATGAGCATACAATGGCGTTTGCGGAACGGTGACGATAGTGTTTTCTCGTGAGAGGAGGTAGAAAACTACTTTTGTTATTCCCTGAAATGTAAAACTGTTCATTCATAAAGTCAAATTATTTCAGCAGTTTCTGGTCTCATGTTATTTACACAAGAGTAATCAAGATATGAGCAAATTTTCTTCGATTTTCGAAGAAATATATTACTCCTTTTTCTGTCCTCAATTACATCAGTATCTCAGAGACTTCAGTACTTGCTCTAGATCTATCCTTTTATTATTGAGCACTTTACTTTTTGTTATTATTTTTAATGAAAATGAGAAAGAAGAGTGAAATAGTTCTGAGTGTATTGTGAAACTTTACATTTGTGACGTATTTTCTTTAGTATTGAATATATCGTATTATAAATTACGTAAGTGAAGCTGCGGGGGGAATCATCGTGAGGGTCGAGGCAGGTGAGTATTGTCATCAGGGTCCACAATAGGAGAACCGAATTAAACACTCATTCAATGAATATTTAGGATGTTTATGAAGATATGAAAATACAATGAAGTGAAAACAAACACAAATTATTTGCATAATAAAAAAAATATTCATTTTAAGGAATGGATGTTATCTATATACGTAGATATTAGATAATATTACATATAAGAAAACCCAGTAATTGAAAGGTTATCTCGTGAATATCCGATAATAATGTAATACTGTGAAAGATCCATTAGAGAGAAATTATCGAGTTTTTTTACAAAATAAAGTGATTTAATTTTTAATCTAATATTGTTATGAAATGTTTCACATGTATTCATTCAAACTGTAATGTGAAAAAAATTGAACTGAATTTTTTGCAGAGCCTAAAATGTGTGCAGTAATGAACTCTGGTTTCTCTCTTGAGAAAACATCTGCAATGTTAACTTAATACTTGAAAACATCTCAATTACGCGGCTTAATACATAAAAAAAAGGAGATGAAACATGATCCCGGGAGTCCTCCAGTAACAGTACCACATCGTAAATGGTACATACGTAGAAATTCTCTTAGCTTCATTCGTACACAAAAGCTATTTCTCTTTTCTAGCGAAATCGATTAACTCTAGGATGCATATGCCGACCCTATGACGCTCTAACGTTTTCAATTTCGCTTTTTGCTCTGAACAGCCACATTTCTAAGAGATTACTCTTCTTGTAATCTGTTTCCTATCTTTCTACTTTAATTTTCGTGGTTGGGAAAGCAATATTTATCAGAAGTTGTATAGCATTAAAATTTGATTCTATTACATCAATGTACATGCAGATCTTTTATGGCCCTATTAATTTTTATTTAAATAAACAATCATTTGTTTAACATTAAGAATAGAAGTTTATTTAGATTATTAAGGAATGAAGTTATTAAGATAAAAAAATTGCGCCGCCTCCGAGGCCCTTCAAATGCGCTCATGTAGCTTCCCATGTCCACGCATCCCAGCGTTAAACACCCGCGAGAGTTCCGTGTGATCGCGGTCTCACGAAAACAAGCGCATTCATTTGTTTAACGAATTTTCCGCGAAGAGGTCTCTGAGCGCAGCCTCTCCCCCCCCTCCCACCCTCGCGTCCCGAGCGCTGGAGGGCAGCGCTAATGCAGCGCGTTGGCAGCCACTTCGCCTTGTTTGGCGCCGCCCCGCCCCTCCCCTCCCCAACTTCCCCTTCTCCCCTCCTCCCACTCCCCGCTCCAGCGCCAGCGCCGCGCGTCGGAAGGCGGCGGAATGCAAACGAGCCGCCGCTGGTCGCGGCGCCCGGGCCAGGCCAGCGGCGAGCGGCGACGCGCATCCGAATCGACGCGTCAGCACGCCCCACGCGCCCCACACGCGCCGAGAAGGGGGCGGGGCGCGCGCGGACGGCGTTCGCGAGACAGGAGGCTCGAGACAACCGGAACAATGGGGGGCGAGATACGAGAGAGCAAGGTGTAACATACCGGTAAGACAACACAATGTATGAATTAGTAGGTAATTGGTCTAAAGTTCTTTTAGAACCCGTTGAATAAAAGGTAGAAAAAATGTTGTTACAATTAGGTTAGTAGGGTAGAGACAATCACAAAAGACAGGAGCATTAAGGACAGGCCGCAAGCCAGACTGTGAAGAAAAGGGAGAGGGAATGGAGATAATGCGATCGCTTGTTTAGTAATCTAGCACAGAAGAATGAACGGAAACAAAGATCTGAGAGACAAAGTGAAGTACAGTGTTCAGAAGAATGACCCAAAAAGTAATAAGATTATTATTTTATTAATGAGATGAATGTAATAAATCTCAGGAAAGGTAAAATGGATCAAGCAGAAACGAGCATATGTACACGGGTCGGGTGGCAGTGGACGGCAGAGAGAATCAAAATGACGGTAAAAACAGGGGTGTTAAAATAGGTTTTGGGGAACGTCATCCAAAATTTACAAAGCGTTCAGGTGATGCAGACCTGAAGGAGTAATGCAGAGTGCCTGCCGCGAAGCCTAGCGAGCCAGCGGAACCCTCCGGCGTCCGGAAGGGAGGAGAACGCGAAGGGGGCGTGGCCGCGAGCGGAAAGTTGGCAGGGCGAGGGCCACGGCGGGGGCGGGGCAAGCAGGCTCCCTCTACCGACGAGCGCTCGGGGGAGACGCAGTTTCACTTTGCGTCAGATTGCCTCGGGAGCAGCGCGGCTCCGAAGAGCGCAGTTACCGCCCCTCCGCTCACTCTCAACTCTTCTTGCTCCGAAGCAGCCTCCTTCCCCCTCCCTTCCCCTCCCCTTCCCTCCTCGTTCCACGCCCACAGACACCGCCCACCGTCGAGCCACAGGTTGGGGACCCACGCGAACACCGCGCGCTGCGGCTGCGGCGGCAAATGGAACTTGCCTCTTTCGCTTTTTAGTGCGACGGAGAGTGAATGAAAAAGCGCTCTCCGCCGCTGTAACTTCCATTTTAATGAAGACGCTCTAGGTCAGACGGCAGAGTTATGCGCAGTGAATAGCTTAGAATTGACTTGGGAGATTTTTTTTTATCTTCATCAATTTTATCTATGAAATTGCAGTCGTAAGTTGAAGCGATGAATTCTTAGTAGGATAGTCAACCGAATACATAAATATCTAACTGATCATTTCATCATTTGATGCTGAAAGAAATTATATTTGCAAGAAGATTTTGCAGTAGAACGTGTGATCCTAGGAACATGAATCAAAATATGCATAATACTTAAATAGACAACATAGTTATTAGGGTGAAGGACAGCATTGTTGAATGAATAACGTAAGCGAAATACAAGAAATCGATGAATTTGGCTACAAGTCTTATCGTATCTTAATGGTTGTTTCTTGCTCGCAAATAGGCCGCCTTGGAGCACGCGTGCATGCATCCTGCATGCACGGAGCGTGCATGCATCGGTGTGCATGCAATCTGTCCGGGGCTCAGTAGCAATACCACGGGGTCAAGTGTATGTAATTTATTATAAAATCAACATTTATCTCGGTCCGATTTTTATCCCCCAGAATTGGTAGCCTTGCGGTTATGGAAGATGAAATGTCGAAAATAGTGAGGTAGAAAGGACGATACACACAAACACACCCATACCGGGGATGGGACTCGAACCAGCGATCTTCTGGTCCGAGACCTCTACGCCTGATCAGCCAACTATTCTTTATTAATGGAATTTTTTATTTTCTTCGTGATGTAGATGAATTTCATGAAAACAATCTGTTAAAACATTTCACGTTTCTGAGTTTTCTGTACAACTGTAAGTTAAAGGAGCTCTAGCACTTGGTTCTACAAAACACGTCAGCTTGGCAACCCATCTCGCGACAAAAGGCTGCCAGAGAGAGGGGGGGAGGAGGGACGAATCACAGCTCTTTGTCCCCCGTTCCGCTCATTTTCGCTTCTTTCGCGCACGTTTGTGCTCTTCTAACCGAAAAGAAGCTTTTTCAATTCCATCAAACGTCTTCTTTTTGTATTCACTGGGACTCTTAATTTCCGACGTCTCTCCCACGTGACTTCATAGAAGTTTTCCAAAGATTTTACTCACACTATTTTGCCTCCATGCTCCTCACTCTACACCTGTCTCCCTCGCAGATTTTAATTTTTTTTTTCACTCTGACGTTGGTCTTCTGATTTATAGAGATATATTTTGAAACGTGCTTCCTCTAATTTGTAAATCTGGATAGCTGTGAAATGATGCGAAAATATTTTTTTATAAATAGAAACCTCCCTAAAATTTCACATGCGAATGAATTTCGTATGTATATGAAGACCACTCCTCTACCACAGATTGAGTTAATCCAAGAACTATTCAGATATTTCTGTTTAGTAAGAATTCTCTAGGACGTTTGTAATGAAATGAAATGAGAATCATTTTCTTTGTCGATATTACGAACAGCGCAGTCTGCAGATTGTCACTTTTAACAATAAAACCGAATTCACTCTATTGTTTCTAGTTGATATAATCTGATTATTTTGTACGGAGTTGTATCCTAACGACGTGACGCGATGTTGACTGCGGTCGTGTATCCGCAATCCGAACTGGATCACTCCTTTGGTAGACGTTGCCGTGGATGAGTCGCTCTGGTTGCGGATGGCCGAGTGGTTATGCTTGACCTCTGCCTACACGGAGGCTCTTCTTTGAGGAACTTCGCGTGTGACGAAAAGGAAATGGAGATCGTGAAGTCGGTCTAAAGATCTCCACGCAGGCTGCTTGTTCTCTTTCTAGAGCATTCGTGTGATTGATGAAGTCTAAATTTAGAAGAAAAAAAGTGTAACTTAAGCGACAATATTATAAATATTATTGATAGTCCGATATGGTAGCTCTCCACTGTACTGCTTTTTTTTAAAAATTAATTTCAGTGTCTTCAAATACACACTATATTCACAATGTAAGAATCATACATAAGGAACAAACCATGAGAATCCTTGTTCAATTAACGAAATTCCAACATTTTGATGTTATTAAAAATAAGTGTTTTTTTTTTCAAAATATTCATAGTAGTAAGAGTTAAGCAAATTAATTTGATTCTCAATTACCGTGCACCAAAACAATTTCTTTTATTTGCCAAAGACGATAATGGCTGTAATTTTACGCGTTAGAAGTACTTTAACATTTGAATACAATATGGAATCAATTTCTGGGCTTCCTTATTTCAAAAACTTAAGATACTGGAATTGCAGTTAGAATCTTCTCCCAGAAAAACTAGACAAAATAATTCGAGATACCTACATCGTAGATGTCACGTACACTACACAAGAGTTTTGAAATATGTGGTAAGAAACGATATTTACAAATAAAGTAAATGAATATTTTCACTCTTTGGAGCCTTGGTCGCGTGCCATACAAATCTTGCGAGTTACGACGAATCCCTTGTTAGTGTACCCTCAATAATGCCACGAGCTAAAGTTTGCACAACAGACAAACCTGACAATTACATGGGTGAACTAATATTAGACAGTCCGTACAACGGTATATTTAAAGTCGAAGCATGTTTTGAAGATCCCGGAGAAAGTCATCCAAGTTATAGAAAATAAATTAACAAAACTCTTATTTTTACCCATCCTGTTAAAATCTTCTCAATTAAAATTTCTAACGGTAGATAATAAGAATAAATTGAATAAATCGAGTTATTCATTTTAAAAATTGAAGACTTGCATTGGTTGAAACAGTGACGCTAGATACTGCTGATTGCAAAATGAAAGTAGAGCAATCTTAAATATTATCTTCTCTCCGAATTTTTATTATTATTATTATAATTACAATTATTATTATTATTATTATTATTATTATTATTATTATTTGCATCTCAGTTCATTGATATTATATTTAAGAGAATATATACTCAATAACACTTTCCATAAATTTACGACGATATGAGGGAGGTTACTACAAAAAGCATGACTGTTTTTTCGTCATAATGTCGTTAGGGAATACATTTCAAAAACACAATTGAAAGGTCACGGAATTTGCCTACGTTTATTACATTAATTTCGAAGACCATTGAGATTTGAGTCAGGTATGTGAGAAACTTCTGATCATAGCTTTCTCTGGAACTTTCTCTGGAAATGTTTTTTCACGAATGGATCCCGTGCCAATTTGTATATCGTTTTTACATGTCCTCCGGAATACGGGTGTAACAAAAAACCTGGTTTTGTACCAAAGAGTGCGATTTATTTCCTCGTGACTTCACTTGCTTCTTAATAATCGACGGTATTCTAGTTAAGACAAAAGGTTTATGACTCTTCATTTTTAATCTATGAAAATGGATTTTATAAAACTGAATTTTTGGACAACATTCTTTCATAAAAATACATAGCGAATTTGGACCATAAAACAACCATGCATATGCTATCACGCTGCAAGTGGACTAATATCAGAGATACAATCTTATTCCACATAAAACCGATTATTCTTAAAATCTCAAATTCAGTAACAACATTATACCGAAAAAGCGATGATGTGTTAATATTGGAAGAATACAGTTATTTTTCACGACCATTAATACATTTCTCTATTCTGATACAGATCACCATAGTGATCATAGTATTTTATACATTAAATTGAGAATATGTTTTGCCGTCCAATTATATGTTTTAAAATTTCCTGTCTATGTTAATACAAAAGAGTAATTGCTGTCTCTCGCGACGCTTCTCATCTATTCATCATAATGGTTACAAATGGGCGTCAGTGTAACCCATGTGAGGAATAACACATAAATGCCCGTCAATATTACATCACATAAATGTTCTTTTCAGAAGTGTTCCTTGTACTTTAATTTTCCTCTTTGCTAGAGCTTTCAGTGGCTTACAACCACGAATACGTCTCTTAGAAGGTTATTTTCGCATCGGCAATGAGAAAAGTAAAGACGGAAAAGACGAATAGAGGTCGTCATTATTTCCTTGCAACAGTCTCCGTGTTCGACTTTAGGAAACACACAGAATATTTTAGAAATTATCTAAATTTTTCTCATATTTCTGTGGTATAGGTCTGCCACTGGTGATTGACAAATAATATTTAATTGACTTTAATCATCACACTAATCTTAATGTTTACGAATGAGAGGAATATTAACACACCTCGCTACCGGCATTTGATGAATGAGTGCTACCTGACCATTCACTTTCACATCTCTTGAAAGTATTTTGCAAATATCATTTAAAAGAAGTTGATTTCCACGAAGTACCTGCGTTTAGATATGATACAATAACGACCACGCGTAACACTTCTAAAATCATCGAAACTATTTAAAACATACAATGTATTCTGACATCGTAAGCTTCCGCGGCCGGAGTCATGCGAATGATCTTGGCTATCCGGGTGACGCCGCGTCGAAGGCTGTGTTGCCGACGTTTCGACCTCAGGGCTGGACTGCGAGTCATATTACCATTCAAGTATTCAATTATATATGGTTGCAAAATTGGTGTGCGCCAATGTTATGCTACAAAAACGTTCACCTAATATTTTACAGGTGTTACAGGTGAGGTTGAGAAATCGCCAGAGTTTCTTGCAGTCAGTCAGATAGGATTACTGAGTCGTTTGCCATATTTGAGACAAATACAATCATTTTTAAAGTAAAATATTTTCTCGAGTTAGGTTAAAAATACAAAACTGAGAAAATATAATATACTCAATTGAACCCAATGAGATCTCATCAGCAGAACCTTTTATACAAGTACGGGAACTTAGGTGGTCCAGGGCATCAATTGATGTCACTGCAGTAACTCTGACCGAGAGAGCGCTATGGTTCGAGTCTCAACGATTGCAGGATTTCCAACACTAGCTACATAACTAGGTCGAATTCAGGTGCTATGTAGAGGAGAATTCTAGCTGCCGGCTGCTCTGATCCGTAGCTTTCCGTATTTTCTACGATCAGCACCAGGCGAATGCCGCAGCAGTACTCTAACAAACGGGTCACGTGATCTTTCCTGTCTCTGTCTTGCCCTATCGGCTCGTATTTCGGGAACGCAGGAGTTGGCGGTGATCGTCCCCCGCTGAACCTCGAGATCCGGCGCCGACCTTCACATTAGATTGCGGGGATTTCCCCAACCAGGTATCTCCCAGCAGCTTCGCACCACCCCAGCCGGGGCAAGTTCTAGACTGATCTCCCGACATGTATGGTAGTGTAACGCATTAAAGTATGTATGTGTGTGTGTATGTGTAAGTGTAAGTAAGGAGTTGTAAGTAAGTAGGGCAAAGAAAATAAAATAAAGATCACGCGCGGTCTGTGGCCTGTTTGTTAGGGAACTTCTCCGGCATTCGCATGGTGTTGATCGGAAAAAATACGGAAAATTATTGATCAAAGCAGCCGGCCTCTAGAATTCTCCTCCAGACAGCGGACGAATGCGACCTAGCTATGGAGCTAGAGTCGAAAATCCTGCCACCGTCGGGACTCGAACACGAGAACCTGCGAGTCAAAGGTGACAGATCGTGACATGAATTCGTGCCTTGAGCGATCTCAGACGGTGCAAATGTTTGGGGTTTCATATCGATGGCGCGTTATAAATAGTACAAAATCACTCCTTAGCACTTTGTAGAGAAGATACATCAATCCTTTTCTTTAAAAAAATGTATTTTTCATTAAATGAGGAGTCCAGTGAGAGAGGTAGTTTACCCACAAAATTCAAAATATCGATTTATGAACATATTCGATTATAAACACATTGAATATGTCAGTAAATTGATGTTTAAAATTTTTTAGGTTGGGTACATGGGTAACAACATGTAGAGAAAACAGGAGAATTAACACACAAGAAATGCGATTTCTGAGGTATGTGAAAGAATGCATATTCATAGAGAATGTCAGAAATGAGGATATATAAGAGAAAAATTTGCGAATTACCAGCTTACAAGAAAAAATAAATACATATAGGGAGAAAATGGATAGACCATTTAAAAAGAATGATCAATGAGAGATTGTTCAAACATTCTTATTACTATCTCCCAAAAGGAAAAAAGAGTAGTAGGAAGACCAAATAAAAGATGGTCTCCTCTAGACAACTTTGCCCGGAACAGGCTAGATCAGCCCAACCCAGGTTGCTGATGATGAGCCCTCTCACTGGATGCCTCAAATGTTATCAAAATGTTCATCGTGTCAAATACGCTTAAAGTGGGAAACGGTGAGTGTGGAAGGTCGTTGGCGACGTGGGGTTGGCGATGGACGCGAATTGCGATCGCCGTCAGCGCCGGATGTCCGAGCGCGTGCGAGGGCTGAAACGATGACGGGCGGCCGTGAGGCGGTATATCAGGCGCTGTATACAGCCCCGTCCGTCGCGTCGCGTCGCGTCGGAAGCGGTGGACGCGGAGGCGGCGGCGATGGCGGTGGCGTTGGCGCTGGCGGCGGCGGTGGTGGTGATGGCGGTGGCGGCGGCGACGGAGGCGGTGGTGGCAGTAGAGACGGCGATGGTGGTGGCGGGGGCGGAGACGGCATGGGAGTGGCGGAGGGGACGAAGGCGGAGGCACAGCGGCGGTGGGGGTGACGGAGGCGGCGAAGGTGGCAGAGGCGGCGAAGACGGCGGCGGCGGCGGCGGAGGTAGCGGCGTTTCGTGGTTGCGGCGGGGCGGAGGTGACGGAGGGCATGGACGAGGCGATGGTGCTGGGGGGCGGAGACGGGCGGAGGCGGCAGCGGCGAGGCGACGGTGGTGGCAGAGGCGGCGAAGAAAGCGGCGGCAGCGGCGCGGGCGCGCGGGGCGGCGGCGGAGGCGGAGGCCGTGGAGGCGGCGAGGGTGGTGGGGTGGTGGAGGCGGAGGCTGCGGGAGCGGCGGTGGCAGAGGTGCGGCGGGGGTGGCGGTGTGGGGCGGCAGCAATGGGTGGGCGGTAGCGGTTTTCGGAGGTGGCGGAGGATGGAAACGCAAACGCGACAAGTTTTCGGTGAGGGCCGTCACTGCGAGGCCGAATGCTGCGCGCCCACGAGCGCCCCCTCCCCCCCCGGCACATTTAACCCCCGTCGCGGAGGGTGGCGACCCCGCGCGCAGCCTCTTGGCGATGCGGGACCGGCGGAACGTGCGTTTCAAATAAACGCTTCTCAGATATGCTGATTTGAGAAATCGCAGTACACCGTCCATTTGAACCTCTTATAAGCAATGGAGTAACTCACGGGACGAAGCTGCGACTGAAGATCCGATGGGTTCAAAATATGCTCTTGTAATTGAAATTGTGATCTAGTAAATATATAACCGTTACACATTATAAAATTGAACGTATTTTCTGGTAATCCTTTTTGTGCATATTCTTACCTCCTAACGCCAAAAGGAAAGCCGATTCAAGATTGTAATGAAAGCGAAATGGCAATATTATTAGCAACGAGAAGGGAGAGACTGATGACAAAAATACTTCATATAGTGAATGATCTCTTCAGAAGGATGTAAAGGATTGAGAAGGTTTTATATCATATTAATGTAAACCAAATTCATTTAAATTTAAAACTTGTAGTACAATTTAAAAATTAATAAATATAGTTTCTGCTACTAATACTTATGCTACATTCTTTTAAATATACAAACATTTTTCACTAGACAACACGAATGAAAAAAAATGGTTTGGGCTGTGGATCATGTACGTGTATGGGTACTTTATTTAACGCTTAAGATATTTAACCGTTTATGATCAGATGTCACAATTACATCATATTTTGTCGGGAGTGTTGTAGGCTAGGTTTTATCCACTCTTAAGTTTGAAAATCATATTAATATGGAGAAAAGAGAGAAAATGCTTTGCAGGTGGCCTACTTTTTAAGCACGATGTTTAGCCGATGTTCGACAAATGCACGGTGATACGCTATTTAGATATATGATAACTTCACCAACAGTTTTTCAATTACTTAAAATTGATTGATAGAATGAAAAAAATCGCCGATAAGGCTTTGACCTGCAACGTGTTCCAACTTTAATTGTATAAACATTCTGTGCTGGAGTGAGTGTCCTGTTTTGAATGCGTACTTCTCTCAGAACGAATGTTTTTCTATTCTTCCTCAACGTCTCAAGTAAAGAAGATGTGTTTATTTTTGATTTAATACTGCCTCCATTGGTGAATTTTAAATTTTATTGTCTTTTCTCAATGTTGTACATATTGTTTCTTTTAACTACATTGCTCCATTCCTACAGTAAATGAAGAACAGATAGTCTCATAAAAGATAGCTCGTACATCCCTCTTATCTAGTCGTTACATTAATGCAACCATTTTGTGTACATAAACATGTTTTGATACTTTTCCTCGCGTTTATTAATTGCAGCGTTGTACGCAGTCACGTTTATTGATTGCAGCGTAGCTATTCGACTTCATTACTAGAAATCATGTGGTTATTTTAGACGTTTTGTTGTCAATCTACCGACTATGCGTTACTTATTACCAAGTGCTACAAAAATTCTACCATCAGGCTGAAAAATTAATGACTTGCACGTTGACATTAATGAACGAGTAAAACGCCGCTAATACAGGTGAGAGACGCCAAGAGAAGAGTTCCAATGCCAACTTGGATGTATACTACGCCCAACTACGTGTCTCTCGAAACCTATGTGAATGTTGCGTAAGCTCAAGAAATTGTTAAAAGAGTACGTGTATATTAAGGGTGAATACTAAGAACTGTCCTTCGTTTAAAGGGAATTATTATGAAAATTAATATTCTAAAAGTATTCTAATAACTATTTTAACTCAATTTAATTTTGATGATTATATTTATTACAAAACAGTAATTGCACACCGTCTATGGAACTTTTTAATTTTAGAAACTATTTAGATTTTTTGAAAACAATAACGTATGTGTGTTTTAATTTTTTCCATTTCCTACCTTAGGTGCCGCTTAATACGATTATTTGCACTTTAGATATTATTATTAATATAAGGTTTCATTTTCTAACATTAAAAAATAAAACTTAATTGAAACTTCGCACCACTTCAATACGCAAAGCGCCACAAATAATCATCCTCTCGAATAACTATTCACAAACGCTATAGCCATTCGCGCGTCACGCTGTAGCCATTAAACAAAAAACACGTTTCTTCTAAAAAAACTATACTCATCTAAAAATGTAATAGTCAATCTCAACGTTCCAAGTCCAGAATCGCGAAGGTCGATAGAAATGTTCCCTTCGAATTGGACGAGGTTCAGGCGTTGGCGGCGAGCGTAAATCCTTGATGAGAGACGACTCTGTTACCTGCTGTACAATGGAATTTTATCGAAACCTTGTTTTGTTTTCACACCAGAAGATGACGCAACGACTCTATCTGGCGCTGCGCTCCTGAAAAGAACCCAGTCAGCCTCTGGGAATTAAACAATAACACATTTCGTTGGTTCCAGACTGTGATATTGAATTTTCTGGCATGTGTGGAATCAATTTCTCTAGAAAAAAAAAACATTGAAACAGGTGCGGTGATATTTTAATTGAAATTAGGTGTAAATTGAGTTCAGCTTCATTTTCAACGATATGCAGATAAAATATCAAGAAACGTGATACTACATTCAATTTTCATTTCGTCTTTTTTTTTCTTCGATAGTACTGAGAGCAAATGAAACCCACATAGTCCGCAACATTTTTTACTCGACAGACAATACAGGATCCATACAGCCTTCAAGAAAAAAAATATTTTGAACAACGGGCGGTAGGAACGGACTGTTGCCGCTTGCAGTGCTTACGACCTCGGTCAATGATTGTGGGAGTTGCAGAGGAATGGAGGTTTCTTGGGGTTGCGATGAAATGGATGGTCAGGGCAGGACTCGGCTTGGAGCCAAGGTCAATATAAATCTCATTCCGAACTTTTTTCTTCAGAACAAAAGAACAGTGGTGTCGAAAAATAGGTAGGAACAGCGATGTCCCTTGGTTTTTAGACGTTTTTCTGAACTTTTCGTACGAAATATTTAGGTAGAAATTTTACTTGATGCAAATTCTGAAATAACAATTACGAGTAATTGAAGAAACAATGAAAGATAAAACGAAAGAAAAGAAGTACTATCAATATATCTGGACCGCTTAACAAATTCTCTTGATGATTAGATAAACTACAGAGCACTACAATTCATTGCGAGAGAGAAATTCCTCTCAATGTTTTTTGTAAATGAGAAAAGTAGGACAACATAAACTTTTCTGGAACCCGAATACCAACAGACTATTTTTCACAAAAAAATTGTGAAGATTATTGAATTATTGAAATTTGAGGAATTAGAATATTTATAAAGAAGAAAAAAGACGAAAAGTATTACTTTAAATTATGTAATTCGCATTCCATAGGGAAGCAGACATCTCGAAAACATCACAGACAAAAATCTAAAAAGAAGTATTGGAAATAAGCACTTCAAAGAAAAAAATGTTTGTTGATCTATTCACACGATCGCTTTCAAGCCTACTCAAAACCACATATCTTTTTCGCTTTGTCAATATCTCTATCAGTCGCCCTTGTACGAACTGTTTTAGAGTTCTTACAAAGTCACCGTGCAGTTCAGTTCCGAATCGGATCGACTTGTAGCGGCCGTCAGATCAAAGCGCGAGTGCCTCCGCCCACGGCTCCCGAGAGCTGGTGCTGTGCAACGGCAGCGTTCGCGCCAGCGACCTCCCCTTTGACGGCTGGCCGAGGCGCGTGACGAGCCGCGCGTCCAACGGACCGGGATTCGATAACCGGCGCCTCTCACGCCTCGCCCACGTGCGCGCTGCAATTGACCCGGGGCGAGGTCAAATACCGGCCGGCGCCGCCGCCGCCGCCGCCAGCGCCACCGCTGCGCCGGCGCGTGCCAGACGTAAGCCTTACGTAAGCCCCGCGGCGGGGGTGGGGGGAGGGGCGGCCATGCAGCCAGCAAAACTGCGACGGAGCACGGTGGCTCCAAACACCCAAGCGCGGAGGACACACACAGTGCCGGCTTTATCATCGACAATTTCATTTCTCACCCGCATTTGTTCAAATAATAGAAGAATTGTAACTTGTTTTCACTGATTCTTCGATGATAACAATTATTTCTTGTAATGCTTTTTTTTTAATTTCGCCTATTTGCGCGGTTATGCACATTTCGCATCACTACTCGATAGTTTCGATTTTGAAAATCATAATGTTTAAAGGTCCGAAATTAAACAAACCAAACTATTTTTTAACACGCCCTAAACTTTCTTTATTCATATTTCAGTGAGTTCGAGAATGATCAATTTTTTAAATCATTTAATGAATTAAATGGCTAATGACTTTAATAATTAACTAATGACACAAATAAGAAATGTATCGGTGTCATTTACTGAAGATCGTAGTGATATTTTGTGTTATAATCATAATTGAATAGGTGAAAACCAGAATAGTATATGTGACATTTTATAAATTCTAAAAAAAAATAATTTTGGGTTATATATCAGTGGCAAAGTATTTTCGTGGTTTTAATGAACAATTGAAATGTTATGGTTTTAATGATGAAACAAAGCACAACGACTATACAGTGACATTGACTTAAAAAAACTGATTTCTCAGAATTTATAAAATGACTCTTATGCCGTTCTGTTTTTTACCCATTCAATTATAAAATTATTTTGTAAAAGAAACTTCTAGGATAAACCATATTAAAAAAGATATTTTACTTCAGTGAATAAAACCTTTTAGTAATCGGAGGAATGTCGGTTCAAACAATTTCCTCGCCCATATTTAGAGCAATTATGTTAAATAAAGAGGAATGCAAAGAGTCTTCATTCACTTACCCAACAAGGATAGTACTCCGCACGAAACCCATATAACAAGGCTTGCTCCGACGGAGCCCGTGCGCACAATCAAGCCTGACGGCGAAACGAAGATTCCAGAGCCTGTGGACGAAACACACACATCGCATATCAACTCCTTAGTGCTAAACTATTTTATAATATAATTATATTTATAATTATAATTATATTTTAGAATATAATTATATTTCATATTTTGTCAGGTGAATAAGTTGAACATCTGCAATTATTACTCCGTTTGCTACAAAATGCTTCCCTGTAGAATTGAAACGACAAAGTGGGATTGTAATTGTAAATAATTCAGTAAAATGGGCAGAATTGAATGCGCACAGCAAAATGAAAATGTGACTTGAAAGTGAGTGACATTAAACCAAATGAAATGGTAATTAGTTAGATGTGCAAACGTTATTTTTGCGTTATTACTTTCTCGTGATTGTCAAAAGTGATCTTCATTGCAAACATATAGGAAAAGGTTTTTCAGTTGGCGTGTTCCGTTTTCAGCTGCCTTTAGCGTCGATTCTCCTCGATGAGTTGTACTGTGAATGTATAGTTCGGCTCGATAGATAGCTCGTTCTAGTGACCCCAGTTGCGTGGTGCCCACGACTGTGTTGGTGTGCGGAGTACAATATTTAATTATTCAAGTCGATGTAGAATTATTATTATTATTATTATTATTATTATTATTATTATTATTATTATTATTATTATTATTACATGATAGCGAATTATTTAAGGCAGAACCTTTTGGAGACTAGGTGCTAATTGATTTTAAGAGGACTGAATCCGTAAACAAAAATCCGCTTTTAGTAGTAAAACTGCTACTTCCCTCTGAAATAAGGTCAATTTTTTGTTTACGGATATACATAAAGAGTATGTGGTGCAAAGTAGTGACTCCACATGCGTGGTGCCCACGTGAGTGTCTGTGTCTGGTGTAGAATAATAATTATTCAATTGCGATTGATATTATTTATTATTATTATTATTGTAGCGATAGCGAATTATTTTAAGGTTCCCCTATTGGAGTGTAGAAGCTAACTAATTTTAAGAGGACAGAATCCTTATACAAAAACACGCTTTTAGTAGAAAACTGCTACTTCCCAATGAAACGAGTTATTTAACGATAGACACGATATACACAAATGAGTTACGAGATGCAAAGTGCGAGAAACATCCCAACGGCGACGTCATGTCCACTCCGCCGCGGAGCAGCGCGCCAAGTCTCGCCCCCCCCCCGCCCTCCGCCCCGCGAGCGTCACAAGGCGCGCGCGCCCGCCGCCAAAGAGCTCGCACGGCCGAGCGTCACTCACATCGCCCGCGTCAAATGTTTGGACAACACCCGCGCCCCCTCCCGCCCTCGCCCTCCCATCACCACCGCCCCCGCTCGCGGCCGCGTCGCCCGGCGTAGCTGCACACAAGCAACCGTTCCACGTGCGCAGTCAGCGCTTTGGGCTGACGCGTTCCAACGGGCTGTCGTCCACGGCAAAGCCACTCGCGTCAACGATTAATAATAACGATATACTATTGACTCTCTCGAGTATATAGAATAAGTTGCTTGCGACAGCTTTTGTACCATTTCGTCAGGCTGTGTTCAAAGATTTAAAGTAAATTACTAATATGTTTGTAAATTTTATTAATTAGTAAATTTTGCGCATATTAAAACAGTATGTTATTACTGTAAATGCATTGCTTTATTAAATACAATTATATATTCAATGCGGTGTCTGTATGAAGGTGGTGCCGTGTTGTCAATGGTAGTGCAATAGAGAAGAAAAAAGAGAAGTGAAGTGCAAGTGTGTGAAATGGATTGCAGTGTAGTTAAAACGTCATGTATATTTTAGTTTAAAATATCTGTAAAGGATGGCCATAACATGTAGTTAATACTATTATTGTTATTAATATGGATTTTAGTATTATCATTATTGATATTATTGTTATTATTTTCTAATAATATATTGTTAAATAGTATTGATATTCCTAATTGTTATGTTCGTAAATTGTAGTGTTTGCCACCAGGTTTCATAAACTGCCTGCAGAAATAATATTTATGTATGTTTAATAAAGAAAACGCGGGGAGGATCATTTACTTTAGCGAAGTAAAATTAGTAAAGATTTGCAAAATCCACGAGAGACAAAAGGAGAATCTAGTTATGATTTTAAAACAGTGCAACTGAAAACTCTCAGATCAGCATAATCCTGGTGCTTCTGTGGAGTCATCGCAGTTTCGGTTATTACTTGGTTCTTTACTTATTTTTATCAATACATGGAAATAACATTGAATAAGTTGATCTGAGAGTTCGACTTCATGACATTGCAGATATTCAATAACTGTACAAAACAAGTATCACAATTGAAGTTGATTAAACTGAACAGATGTAAATATATCTGTAGTTTCTTTATGTACCCATTATCTTAATAGCTATCACACACAAAGTTTGTATTATAACGGTTATCTAGCATTAACATCAAATTAATAGAAAATGCATTAGTTGAATTGCATTCTGTTTCATAGCTTATAGTAAACATGAACAGTCATTTTAAATAACTATCACAAAAGATGTGTTTTGCTCTTCCCGTGCACGAGTTCAGAGCGTTTTAGAAAATTATATGAAATTTAGACATTGAAAATTACTGCTTCTCAACTTTCAATGTTACAAAGTCTTAAATTTACTTGCATTCGTACCTTATTTTCCGAATAATAATGGCTGGTGCCGTGTTGTATTACTTAATTTCTGGTAAAGTAGACCTACAACTTGTCGATTGATCCATGCCTTTAAATGCTACCCAACCATAAACAGAGTGAAATTGAAATGTAATTCTCAGTAAAGTATCAAGCAAGGAATACATAATAGTCGATGACATTAGGTTTTGAAAAAACAACGCCCTGCATAATTGAGACGAAAGCCTTGGAGAAGGGAGATTGACGTCTTTTCATTTCGGGTTCGATGAATAGAACGATCTGCTATTGAATATGAAGTGTTTGGTATCATGAAATTCAATCTCCCTCCCCTCGTAAATCTTATCGGCGTCGGAAGCTGAGAATGCTCTGATTGCGAGTCGCGTTGTGAGCAGTAAATCGGATAACTTCGTCTGAGAATCGAATTACGCGTTCAAATAAATTTGATTCCACATCTTTATAGCGTCTTAAAGTGATGCATTCGTGATGAAGTGACACTTTAAATTGATGAAGTTAATTAGTGATCGGACGGTCAAGGACTATTCTTTTGTAGAGTTATTTCATTTGATATTTGTATGCTATTTTTCATTTTGCTTGTGTGCGTGAATGTTGCTGTTTGGTTTCCTAACTCGTAAGTCTAAGTTACTTACTAATTAAAGTATATGGGTGCTTCGGCGTTAAAAATGAAATGTATGCTAAAGTGAGAAACGCAATTGCAAGAAAACTAAGAAATTTTAAGTGGATTCTTATAACTAGGATTTTGCATTTAATGCTAATTTTCACCTTTTACATAGGTAATTTATTTCACAAATGTGTGTACTTTTTAATATTAATTGTTCTGTTTTTTATTCAATTACATTCAATAAAATTAATTGAAGATGTTTAATTATGACGAATAATAGGCAGGTTTTATTATCCACAGGCTTTTTCGTTTAATTAGGGCATTTAATCTTACTCGCACATTTTCATATTTTGAGTTTCTCCATTCAATATCTCGTACTTTTTCGCGATGTGACGAATGAAAGTAATGCCTTTTTCTGCTTTAGTTGTTAATCAGAGACATCATATAGTGTATCTTGTAAACCTATTGAGAAGGTTTCTGTTTGTAATTATTTGTAATTTTTTAATTTCATTGTTTTGTTCTGGGGGTTGAATACTGGAGGAGCTTGTGCAACTATATTCAACTTACGCAAGACATCATTATTTTGCTTGGAATATTTTTTTCTCTTAAAAATTACAAAATATCTGGAAGGCGTTCGTTAGATTTACGAACATTATTAAACTCTATATTCTGTAATTGATGCGCGATTCTGTAATACTGGCGTGCAAAAAGTCACACTTTTGACTCCATTCTTTTGGCCCATTTGTACACTAAGAATAGGACTATGGAGAAATTTAAGACAAAACGTGATTGGCAGGGCATCCCCAGGAGGCCGGTACTCACCTATCATGGTG
>BOPP01000059.1:758723-774641 GCA_017312745.1 Gryllus bimaculatus | reverse complement strand
GTGGGCGACGGGAGTGATTACCGGGAGTGGAACCGGGGAGTGGGACCGGGCCAGTGGGACCGAGAGCGGGAGGGAAAGCGAGAGAAAGGAGCGGAGCGAGAGTGGGAGTGGACGGGAGCGATAGCACAGGAGTGGAAGAGCGAGAGCAATGCCAGGTGCGGATCGGAGTGGGAGCGGGAAAGCGGGATGTGACACGGAGCGGGAACAGGGACGGGAGTGGAAGTTAGAGCGGGAGGGGAGAGAAGCGGAGCAGAACACGAAGGTGAGCGGAAGTGAGAGCGGGAGTCGGCAGAGGACGAGAGTGGGAACGGAATGGAGCGGGAGCAGGAAGCGGGAGCAGAAGCGGGAGCAGGAAGCGGGAGCAGGAGGCGGGAGCAGGAGCGGGAGCGGGCACGGCAAGGTGGCCGCAGCGCCGGCCGGACCCGCTGCCTCTCCATCTTCCTCTCGTCTCAATATAATCGTCGCGTGGCGGCGTACGCGCGACGTGTCCGCAGGCTACCGCATTTTCCGCGCGAGCATTCTTTCTGCGCCCGCCTTTGCGATGCGGCGCCCGCCTGGAGGCGGCCAGTGCACGAGGCAGCTGGCGGCGCTCAACGTGGCGCCCGCGCGTACGCCCACGCCCTCCCGCCCGTGACGCCAGCAGCCGCTCCAGCAGCGCCCGCGGCCGCGCCCCGCGCCTACCTGCCCTCCTCCACTCCTCTGCGCGAGCCACAAAACACGTCTCGTTTAACATTACTTGCAAACAGACGGATATTTGTATGTTGTTAAAGAAGTTCCAAGGTTCGATTGTGAAACAGAATACCATTATTTGCAAATATTTTGATATTTGAAAGCTGTTAAAGAAGTTACAAGGTTCAGTGATGAAACAAAACACTTTCCAGCTCTAAAATATGTTTATTCGGAATGCGAAATTTAGATTTAAGTGGGATTAACGATAACTATTGCCTTTATTTTTTAGTTACTTCGTTACTCTCGTATCTTTGACCATCAATTCTCACCTTTAGGTTCACACGTTGTGACGCCGGAGAGACACTTCAAGACCCACAACGAAAAGCACGACCCTGATAAATTAGTGCCGTTGGTTTAATCGGAAGTTACATTTTGCTCCTGCGTCTTTCGGCTTTCAGACTTTAATTTTTTAAAGTATATTTTTGAGAAAATTCGAAAAATATTGATCAGAATTGTGTTTTAAATAAAATATGTTTCAAAAAAACTAAATTTTAATGTGTTTTAGGCGCGGTTTCTTTGTCTTTTGTTACTAACTTACTGAAATTCATAAAACTCTGAAGAACGGTTACACGAATGATGAAAAATTAATGACTAATATCGAGCAGACTAAAAGATTTACTGTTCAGTTGGCCTAAATGAAATGCAGATGGAAATATCCTCCAGCGACTGAATTCGCTGGAATATCCTCCAGCGACAGATATTTAGTTAGTAACAAAATTCCTGCTAACGTCGATACTCGAACCCTCGGACCTTCCGAACAGAAGCCCTCAGTGTCACAGAGAAGTAAAGCTGACCGAGCAATTTCTCCCAGAGACGTCGATCGTAAAGGAAGTGAGGTGCACGGACTAAATATATGAGGAAACTACAATTCGAGACTCACGTGGTGCTGCCCGACAAGAATTCTGATTCATTTTTCTACGAAGTATGGACATAGACATAAAAGATACATAATATTTAAAATTACACGGAAGAAAAAAATTACTGTATTTCGTTACAAATAATGTTTGAAAATGTAGTTTTTAATTAGTTGGATGAGATTTCTAATATATTGTGAATTACAAAATTTAGTTTTCTTGCAATCTATGTATAATATTGAAAATCATTTCCTGCTATTTTGTCACAGATAACATCTTTTATAATTTTTCTTACATTGAATCACTGAAAATCTAATTATAATACACTTTTTCTTGTAAGACAATAGGAGGTGGTAAAAAAGTTAATGATTTACTTTATTTAACTTTTTGTGCAATATAACACAATTAACATTGAACACGAATGTCAGAGTCACTTAATTTTTCAAGAAATGAAGCGAAAACAAAATATGGCCGATGCCATATTTAATTTTTTAATATTTTTCAATGGCAATGACGTCAATGGCGATATTTGTAGAAAGATGAACTCGGCAGTCGTCCAGTACAACTGGCAAGTGAGAGACATCCCATTGATCACTTATATTTGTGCCTCGGGTTCATTTTTGGGTTTTGTTTTCATAATTTTGGTTGAATGTCATTCATGTGCCTTACCTAAAACATCAGTTTTACTCGAATACTATACTCATGTGCTATCTAAATTAAATAATTTCTCAGAAACGGTCTGCACTATTTTTGTGGGAAATCAGCAGCTGGTAAAAAAATAGGTTACTAGTTTTAGGACTTGAAATTCATTAATACCGAAATATATTAGCAGTCCAGGAAACAATTATTATTTGTGGTTAGTTTTACAGATTAATAAACGTTTTGTATAAACTCCTGCACAATTGAAATTAAATTGGGTTACACCTAAAAATATTGTTTTCAGGAACTGATGTGTAGGTTGTTTAAATTTTGTAACACCAGAGAAAAATTCATAACTTTGCCTTATTCTATAAAAATATAACATTCCTTAGGAAAGAATTCATGAACAATATTTTTGGACTATTTATTGTTCAATCTTTTTCATGAAAAATTTGTATTTTACCGTCTCCAATTAATTTTTTAATACAGAACCAATACAACGTCCTTGTGTTCGCGGGCTAATGCAACCCACATGGCACCAACAAGATCAATTGGGTAACATCTGAAATTCATAGCGAAATGCTGCAATATCCTCGCAATGAGATAACGACAGGGAATTACATTTATGATTATGGGCGTTTTGAACCCCGAACACGTATACAGAATGCCAGCTCATTAGCTGTTTGGAAAAATGCCATTCCATTTCGGAAATGAACCTATGTTTGACCAGTCAACGACTAAATATGTCAAAAGAGTGGTTTATCTTGTAGTTTTAGCATATTGTTTAATATTAAAATAAATTGTCATTTACATAATTTTAATTGCCGTGGAGTTTCATAATGTCATACTCCAAGCAGACAATTTCAAAAAGTATACAAAGAAAATAACGTAGGTACTTGTATTGCTCAGATATCCATCAACTCATCAACACTCTCCCTTCAAAGAGCAGTGAAAAAGTGTATGTATGTATGTATGTATGTATGTATGTATGTATGTATGTACGTATGTATGTATGTATGTATGTATGTATATATATATATATATATATATATATATATATATATATATATATATATATATATACACATACACTTTTGGGACGTTAGGAGCATGCATGCATGAAGCTACGAGTAGCTTTTGGCATCCCCAGGATTTTACCGCAAATATGACGAGTAGTTTACGAGCCCTGATATTCTCTTGCAAAATCCGCTAATATTGTGACGTTCTCCTGCAAATCATGTTCAAATCCCGCTACGTAATTTGCAATCCCTCTGTAAGATCGTGGGGTAAAGCGGGCGACAACCTTCCTCGGGCCCTCGAATTAGGCACGCCGGCCGCAGACCCTCCGAGGAGCGGTCTCGCTTCCCACTCGGGTTATTCCTGACGCGTGCGGCCAGCGCCCCTGCCTGCGACCCCCCGGCGCGGGCGGGCGCCCCACTTCGCCCTCGCACGCGCCCGACGCGCCACCGCCGGCGGCGGCGACGAGCCTCTCGGAGAGCGCTTGTAACCCGCGCTGCTCGCGGCGTTTGCTCCGCCCTCTTAACAACGCGCAAATTTAAAAAATCCTTCACGCACCTTCCTTTGGAGGAGAAGTTGATATGTTCAGTGAATAAAAGCGGTATGTTTTTTGTTGGCTTTTTTTTGTAAGTTTTTAATTTTTTTGTAATTTTTTTGTAATTGTATTTTAATTTTTTGTAATTTTATTTTTAGTTGATATTACACTGTTCAGTTTACATATTAACTGTGAAAAATGTTTGATGGTCTTAATCTATTTTATACGAACTTACACTAATGTCAAATTGTACATTACAATTATATAAAAAAATATATATTGGGAGAGAAAGCAGGAAGCACCTCAGATTAGTATTATTCCAAGTTTGCGAAAATTTTATAAAATGAATGGAGGGGATATCGGTTGTTAATTCTCGTTTGATAATTGGAGAGTTTTGCCTAGTTTATAGAAGGATGATGTTTGTATTATAAAAATTGAGTGCGAGGTAGGCTTTTTGGTTTTTTTGTGTTTATATTTAAATTATTGTGTAATTGATAGTTACTGATGAACCATGGTGCTTTTGTAATTAATATTAAAAATTTATTTTTGGATAACTTGTATTTTGTTTAGGTTGGAATTAGCAGCGTTGGTCCAGATGGGACATGCGTTGAGCAATGTCGGCCGGATGAAGGCGGTGTATATGTATCTACTTGGCGCGACAGCCCGTGAACGGGCTCAGGCCTACGGTGGCGACCCTGCCTCGCGGCCGTAGGTTAAAGGGGTGCGATTGGTTAGCACTTAGATATCCTCACGCCGTATTCCGGTCTTCTCAACCTGAGAAGTTTATCATCATATCATTTTGTCATCATCAGTCACACAGCAACATACACTTGGACATTGTAAGGAGAACGCACACTATAGTCTTAGTTCGACCGGGAACCGAACCCGGGGCGCTTAGAATAAGGCGGTACGTTAACTTAAATAACAATATTTACAATTAGAAATCTTGTGAGTTAACAATGTCCAAATCTCACTACGGAGAGTGCTTGTAGCGCGGTTGGGCCATCCGCCTGCGTACGTGCTACACCAGCACGGACCACGGCCTCCGTAGAGCAAGCAACCGGACGCTCACACCCACGGAGTCCTATCTCGTGGCGGCTCCAATGCGACATCCGGCTCGGATTGGCTGGCTCGTCCAAATCGCGCGGTGACCCTCACGACTGCCGCGTAGTCGACTCCCGTGTCGACTCTGCGGGCTGAGACTGCTCGAATTTTCCTGACAGGCATGGAAGGCCTGTACTGGAATGGCTGGATTACCCATGCCGCTACCTTTTGTAGCTGGGACAACGTCACGCCGGTGACTCGCCCTTCGCCTCGGTGCCGGAGGTTGCACACCTTGAAGCGGCGAGCCCCGAGACGCGAGCCACACTGTCGCGTGCGCGCCGAGTTGAAAGGCGCAGCACTGTACATATCAGATGTAAAGCCGGATGTCCCATGTCGTAGATTTACGGCATGTGAAAGATCCTCAATCCTATTGAAGCCTCTAAGCAAAATTCAGATCGCCTGTTTCGACGAAACTCGAGGGATACCTCCTTTCTCTGCCAGACGGCGAAAAGGGCGTGGCGGAATTTGCGTGATCAGGCGAAAGAGCTGACCTCATGACATGAGCCTCGCCACGGAAAGTAATGCATCATTGAGTTGAATTGAATTGACGTGCGTGTAGAAACCCCGGAGTCTTGGCCGAGGCTACATAGCGACTGCAATTACAACAGTATCGTCGTTATTTGGATTGATCGAGTATATCGTGTTTCACTGTTTGCTCTTCTGTCTTAATGCTTTCATTACCGTCGCAGAATGGCTCAATGTAGCACTTTTCCCAATGACGAAATGGCGCGGCCGACTTGTTGGAAGGCTCACTAGTGTGTCGTAGCGCTTCAGGTGCGCGCTGGCACGTGGGATCAGGAGGGCAAGAGCAGCACCGAGGCAGCGACGGGCGCCGCTCCACAATTTACACACATACACACACAAAATATGCGGCTGAAATCGCGTTCGTCAAAATCGTGTTCGATAGTGAGATAATCAAGGCTTCGCGAGAAGGAACTGTTAATGATTCGATACACTGGGTAAATTTTGACCCCAGCTTCCAGAATTATCTGAAGATTACTGTCTATAAACTGGGATATAAATTACTGCTTGCGCTGAAACTACGAAAATCACTGGGGAATATACAAAATATTTAAAAATATAAATCTTTGAACAAAGTTTATTAAAACGAAACTTAAATATTTATTTTATGCTGTTTCATTCGTATTTATACGGATTACCTCATTTATAATTATTTTGCAAGTTGAAATGAAGAGCGAAATCACAGGATAGTGTGGGAGCGGCGCACTGTGCGGCGCGGAGGAGACGGCGTCGGCACCGGGGGCGGGGCCGGAGGGCGAAGGGGAGAGGCGGGGTGACGCGGGGCGTTGGCGCGCGCCCCAGTTATGACAGCGCCTCTGGCCCGAGTGGGCGACGGGGGCGGGGGAGGGGGGCAGACGAGGAAGAGCCAACTGGGCGCTGATTGGGATAGGAACGTCGTTAGCGCAACTGTCGTGTTCCACAAACATAATATCATTGATTTGGGTGTTGCTGTTCACTATTTTTGTTGAAAATTGCTGGCGTTTTGTTTGTAAATATTTATAGAGAACGTTGAATTATTGTTTGGACTATATTAATTGTTAGGATAGTTTTCTTGTAAATACGTTCGTAAGTATTAAATTACTCCATTTTTCTTTCTTTCTTTTTTCCTTTTTTCTTTTTTTCCTTCTGCATTTATTTATTTCTGTTGTATTTTAGAATGAAACTGTGCCAAATCTGTTATTTTTTTATACATCCATTTCTTTTGCCGCTGTTAAGTCGGCATTAAGTGTTATAAAGTTTTACTTCGTTCATTGAGTACGTTTATCAGGTGGTGATAGAAGTAAATATTTAAAGATTCTTGTTATTGATTTAAATTATTCTTAAAGTAAAATTCTGGTTTAGGGTTAGATGTTGACACAGTAACATAAAAATATTGTTTGACTGCATAACAGTGGATGTCGCGAATCAGCAGAGACGTAGATGCGAAAGAAATTTTACTAGAGAACGTTGATACTACTACCGCTCATCGGTAACCCAAGACACTTTCTCGAAGTATCTTTTTTGTCCAGTTAACAAGCTTGTATACGTTTTAAACATCACATACCTAATAAATATAAATATTTAAATGAAGTAATAAAAATACTTTCCCGCCTTCCCAAATGGTGTTATGTGATCAATGATAATATTAAATACGCCAAATACTTCGTATATGCCCGCGCGACGAATAGAATTCCAATTTACTCGGTTCTATTACCTGTACATTAACTCGGTTCTATTCTAGTACCTGTATATTAACTGGAGAGAATATTTTGTACCCTTTTAAAGCATACTGCGCGTAGGGAGAAATGTTATATTTTGCGTAGTTAAAGTGTATATGGAGAAGAAGTTCTAAATGCTAAAATTTATAAATAATGTGACTTATAAATATATAAAATTAAATAACATATACAAATAGAGCAACTCGCGTCAGCACACTTCTGACATTCAGAACGCGAATATGATGCTTTTTAAAGCCTTAAACGTGGCTATTCCATAATGACAGGTTTTGTTTTTCTATCACATAAAGTACAAAATGATAATTTGAGTTTCATTCCACGCACAGCTTTTAAAAGAGAATGATTGTCTATATTTGGATCAGTGTACGCGAAATGCGTGTTGTTAACAGTTTATTTTGTCTTCTGGAGGACTTCGCTCTTTGTCGGCAGTGGTCACGAGACCAGTTTCCGTCGCGTTTCCATGTGAGAGAAAGGGAGAATCGGCGCGCGTCAATGATGTTAATTAACCCCCCCCCCAAAAAAAAAAAAACAGAAATAGTTATTGTGTCAAAGCTGATCCTGCTCAAAATACTTTATTTAAAACTTTAAATTATCATTCAACAATTGAATATTTCTGATTTAAAAATTATAGTATTTCAGTTTTTAGTGCACAAATGTGTGTAATTGTCTCACGGGTTCAGCTAGTACTATTACATACATCCTAATACTACGCATATGCAACCCGCATGACGAATGTAATTGCGACACGTATGATCCGCGCCAAAATTCTGCACCTCGTAATTCATTACTTTGAAAGTGAAGAAAAGTCTCATACTGAAACCCAACGTAGAACAATCAGTTTCTGAACGGTGCGTTTCATCATATAGACCCTGCACTTCGCGTGAGACATTTTAAACCTTTGAAACAACAGAAACACTTACTGTTAGTTACTGGAATTAAATTGTACAGGATATAAAATTCTTACAGGCGTACCCCCTTAAGGGGAGCTATGCTCTTTTAAATTTATGCCAAAAGTATTTTATTTGTGTTAATATCTTTAATCCATGATTTCATTTTTTAACATGACAATTTGGGAAATTGTATAATGGCATTTGATGAAGAGGCCCATCAAGGTACCTGCTAATCGTTCAACATAAAATTAATTGTATTTAATTTGTTATAATAGTTATAATTTCAATCCCCTTGTTTTTATTTATTTACTAGTAAAATATGTTATGTGTAAATGAAAAACATCAAAAGAAAAAGAGGACAGAGGAAAAGGTAGCCCCTCTCTTTCTCTAGCTTGTGTACGCCTATGAAAACGTGTAAGTTAAATTTTGTGACCCTGAAAATAAGCATCCGTACTATCAAGTACACGTAGGTACCTAGAGAAGCTAAAGCTCGGAATTATAATAGAATATCACGTAGTTGTGGGTCTCATTTGCAGGTTGCCATCAGAGAAAGGTTTCTCGAGGGCCCTTGGGACCAGAAATCGGGGTTATAAGACCTACTAGCCCAAAAACTTGAAAAGAGTTTATATTTTGTACATGTTTAGTTGTATAGAAATGTTATTAAAATGTATGATTCATTTTGCTTGGTTGTTGTTAAAAGAGAGAATCTAGATGTTGTTGACAATGAGAGTCTTTGTTTCTAGGCAGCCAAAATAGGCGACATGCTTTAGGTAGGTTGCTGAATTGCAAATTTCAACTGAACTGAAATATAAGTCGTGTAATAGAATACTCAAAAAATACTTTATTTCATATTGAAACCTAATATTGAAGCTTATAAAGCTAATAATTCAAATATTAATATTCTTAATCGCTTTCAAGATGAAGATATTTATATGGACTTTTACAGACCCGAATCTGCTACGTAATTTTCAGAGGTAACAATGTGAAGTGAACACTCAATCTCACAAATAGCAAATTACTGTGTTTGTGGTATAGGACTTAAAAAAATAATTGTGTATTAAAGATTTCCCACTTCTATTCGGAGACAAGAATATCCTTCTTTCTGAGGACGCGTCTGCAACCAAAAACAATTCGGTGTGTTTATTCCCAAGGGATCGGCGCCATGATGGAGCTCTTGGCCGTCACCGGTGCCCTCGAGGCGGGCGGAGTGAGCGGCGCGGCGGTGAGGGAGGGGAGAGGAGGGGGCGTGTCGCCCGGCGAAGAATTGTGTTAATGTCTCACGACCAGTGCGACCGCCCGGGCGGGCCGCCGCCGCCGCCGCCGCCGCCGCCGCCGCCGCCGCCGCCCGCCCCTTGCACAGGCGCTTGGCCGCCGCTCACATGGACGGATTTCTCATGTTTGGTGGGCCGTCGCGCCCGGGATTCGCCGGCGCCGGGGGCCCGCGGGGGCGGGGGGCGGGGGGAGGGGCGGCAGGACTGCGAATAGTCCGCGCGACCTCAGGCGCCGCGACCTGGCACGGGCCCACATAGAGCGCTTTCTGCACTTACTGCGCAGGAGCAGCGCGCGCGACGCAGAGCAGGCGACAGGCCCACAGGACGTTTGGGGGGCAAGGTTAGCGAATTAGGCGCGCGTGCAAGATCCGCATTCAACTGCGTAGACTTTTTTTTAAATTTATCTACTTCTACAGATGGAATTCTTCTTGGTATGGAGTCCTTTGAATTTGGCGTACGCATGGCGTGTTTATTGAGAATTTGGTGAGCACACTTCATCGAAACTATATACATAAAATTCTTCAGGAGGGGAATGACAGAGTGAAATATGTTGTTTTTTCTCTTATCTTTTTGATCTAATTGTGCACTTCAGCATATTATATTACTGGTGAATTGAATTCTTAGCTTAAAAAATTAGGGGAAAACATATTTACTTCGCTTTGTCTTTCTTCTTCGTTAATATTCGGAACAAGTAATTAATGCGATTAAATTCACCATAAATCACACGTGTCTCCAGCTTATTGATCACTAAAAAATGTAGTAACGCTGCAGTAAGATTTTGAATCACAATTTTAGAAAATGCGAATTAAATAATCAACGGGAAAAGAAGATGGATGGCATTGTGAATCACAAACAACGGTATCCAACTAGGGACGCTCGTAAATCTAAGCTACATATATTATACGACTCACTGAAAAAGAATATCGAATGGAAGTTTGCTAAGATACTTGTGAGAAACTTAGTTTCACAAAGTTGTTCATCACCTTGAATCTCTTCTCAAAGTAGTTTCAAAACTAGAGAACGCTCTTTAACAGTTTCCACACGCAGAATACCTCACTTGTTGCATAATATCGCGCATTAATCAGCGTCCTTTTTCATCCTTCAGATACTCACGATTACAATTCAAATATTTTCTTCAAAAAAATAAAGTAGATTCATAATTTTCATTAATTTTAATTTTTCTCTATCTTAAACATCTTAAATACCTACACTTCCAAAATTTTTAAAATAACATTCTTGTAAAAGTATATTGCATGAAATCATAAGCAAATATATAAGAATTTAGAAGATACTTTCTAGCGTTTCATCTTTATGAAAGAAATTGTTTAATACAGGAATATTAAATATTCTCGTAGAAGAAACTTGCGAGATCAAGATCGACATATTCTCTTCAATCTTCTGCGGCGTTAAAATTTGGTTTCTGCTGCCAGCGACAATCCATATTGTAATGAAAAAAATTAAAAAAACAAAACAACATGATATTCATAACGACTCCAACTCACTCAACCTTATCCACAATATCCTTCTATCACGCTCCAACTAACTTATCTGCCAGTTATTTTCGCCGGTGGGCGGTCCTGCGCACTCAACAAGTGGGAAAACAACTCCCGCTCGCCGCCGGCCGGGGCTTCGACCCAAATTCCTGCGCGACGCCGACAATGCCGCCTCCCCCGCAACCTGCTCGCCCAAATACCGCCCGCTGGCCCGGCAAAAAGCGCGTCTCGCCGCGTTGAGTTGAGTGCAAGGTCAGCCCGGTGCAGCGCCGCGCCTGCTCGCTCGCCCGGCCGCGCGCGAGCTCAATGGAGAGACCACCCATTAAGCCGCGCGTCGGGCACGGAAGCGAACGCAAACGAAATTGCACACTGACCCTTTATTTTTTTCGTCTTTCACAACTAAAACGTTTACTGGCCCACGTGGGCTAGGGTATCAACTGATGTCACTGCAGTGCCTCTGACTGGGAAGTCTTAGGATTTGTGTTTCGACGGTGGCAGGATTTTCGACGCTAGCTGCAAAGCTTGAAGCGGCCGGCTGCTCTGATCGGTAGTGTTCCGTGGTTTCTTCGATCAACACCAGTTGAATGCGGGAACAGTACCCTAACAAACGGGCCACGGCCCTGCGCGATCTTTCCTATAACGTCCTTGTCTTATCTTCACCCCTTACATACACACACACTCACACTCACACACACACACACACACACACACGAGCATTGCAAATCCACACGTGTCGGGAGATCAGTCGAAAGCACAGATAACGTCCCGTCTGGAGTGGTGCTGGTAGGAGATACCTTGTTGAGGAAACTCCGCAATTCAATTTGTAGGAAACTCCGCCAAGTAGGATTGCCGGTTTTCGCCATCCAACGAGAGGAAAATCACAGCCACCGTTTGCTGTAACACTTGCAATACATTTACGGGACTAACACCCTTATCAATTGACGCGTCCGGAATCACTAATTAATCAATCAATCAATCAGAGAATCTAGTTGCTATTCGGCGGCTGTGCGTAAAAAGGTTGTATCGCTAATTCTGCGCTTTACGAAACTGGGAAGTTCCCCGGTCCAGCGCCCGCCACGTCGCGTCGCGTCGCCATGCGGCAGCGCACTTCAGGCACGAGCGCCCTCGCCCGGCGGCACCCGCCGCCCCGTCGCCCACGCGCCCCCGCGCCCCGCCGCCCCCCGCGCCCCGCGCCCCCCGCCCCCGCAACCCCGCACGCCCGCACCCCGGCCCCGCTCCCCGCGCCCGCGCCTCGCGCCCCGCGCCCCGCGCCCCGCTTCCCGCGCCCCCGCGTCCCCGCGCTCCGCGGAAGAGACAGCCCGCCCGCCGGCACGACGGCTCTTTGCGAAGGCCACTCGCGCGCACACAATGGGTCAACCCCGCCACGTCCGCTCGTAAAGAAAATGTATTCCTAATAGGCACTGCCACTGCGGAAATGTATTACCTACTCCGCTAACCACCTCATCTACAACCCGTTCCCCATCGTCCAACTTCTCTACCTTTTACTGCAGCCAAAATCCAAAAGGCGCGAATCAAAATGCAAAAGGCGTTTGCTTCGTGGAGAACAAAGTTTGATCCTAAAAGTTTCCAAAATCTCCCCACTACTGCCCTTGGGTATGCAATCAGCCATGTCGCTGATCTCAACACTTCCCAAGCTGATGAGACAAATTGAAGTCGAAGCAGTATAGCAAAAGATGACATAGGCGTAAGTCAAAGAATATTTTTGCTAGTGTTTGCCAAAGGGTATCTTGTTGACTGTTCGTAAATAAAATGATGAATGAACAAGTTTGAAGAGAACAATAATTTACTGATGCAGAATATCGCTTTTGGGCCTTCAATTTCATGTAAACGTATTTCTGTTAATGAGTCTTGTACATTAAAGCCTTGTAAAACCTTTGGACCTTGCTTCATACATAACACGATAGTATGTCTGTAATGTTCCTTATTTTCACAATCAAAGAACGCCACGGTACACAAATTTATTACCTACTCCGCTAACCACCTCATCTACAACCCGTTCCCCATCGTCCAACTACTCCACGTTCTGCCAAAATACCACCGCACTTCGCTTCTACGATAACCTCTTACCCCCCCCCCCATTTCGCGGCACAGTGCCCCATTCATGAACAGCCTCGTAGCGCCCCAGTGTATCAACGAAGCGGCCTCGCGCGCGCCGATGCGCTTCGCCGCCGCTCGCGATGCACACGTGCCTCTCGGCCCTCGCGCCGCGCACGCGCCGCGCCTCTCAGCGCTGGGCGGCGCCGGCCCTCGCGCCGCGCCCACGCAGCGCCGCGCCAACATAAAACGATTTCCCAAAATACAATTATAACATCATTAAAAAATGAAACAAAATAATTTAAAA
Source organism: Gryllus bimaculatus (assembly GCA_017312745.1). Classification (NCBI taxonomy): domain Eukaryota; kingdom Metazoa; phylum Arthropoda; class Insecta; order Orthoptera; family Gryllidae; genus Gryllus; species Gryllus bimaculatus. The sequence continues at coordinate 761,510 of BOPP01000059.1, read as the reverse complement.
AATACAGCTCCAATGTAATTTAAAAATGAAACTAAAAATTTTAAAACAACAGCAAAAATATATTTTAGAAAATACACAAATAAAATAGTTAAAAATACAACTATAAAATAATTTGAACATAATTCTATAAAATATCTTAAAATTGCAATTCAAAAATAATTAAAAAATACAACAGTAAAATATTTAAAAATACATCAATGTAATAATTCAAAAATTCAACTATAAAATAATTTTAAAAAATAAACCAATAAAATAATTAAAAATACAACCATAAGATTATTTTAAAAAATACACCAATAAAGTAATTTACAATACAACTTTAAAATAATTAAAAAATACACTAATTAAAGAGTTAAAAATACAACAATAAACATTTTAAGAAACAAAACTTAAATAATTAAAAATACAATAAAATAATTTAAAAAACATTCTATAAAATAATTTTTAAAATACAATTATAAAATAATTAAAAAATACATCAATAAAATGATTAAAACGCCCATAACAATTAAAACATGCAATTCGAAAATACTTTTAAAAAACTATCACAAAAAACGTAACTCGGTTGTTATCTATCATCTAATTAGACCTTACTAGGAGAAAAAAGATTAATTATTGTATGTCCAGCTTATTATTACTGCGGTTATTCTGTGTTAATCGTTTTACTTATTCCAAACTTTGGCCTTTTAACTGTGTTATCTTTATTTTTAAAACTATAAATGTTTTCGTTGAGAAAGCAGTTTGAGCTTTCTACTACAACAAATTTCGTGTTGTTTGTTTTAAATGAAGGGTAGTTGGTATCCTGATATTTTTTTACTGGTTTGATAACATAAACACTAAATTTTGAGAATACCATAATATCAGGAGACAGAAAACGCTAATCTTCTGTTATCTGACTATTTTATTGTTCTGCGTAGTACGTAGTTTGCCAAGCAGTTTGCGGCAATACTTTGTTTGTGCCGTAGTTCCTACTTTGCAGCGTTCGTAGTTTGTGCAAACACGTCTGGGGGTGTGAGGTACTGCTTATGTTTACAAAGGACATGACTGCGTAAACATAAACATTACTACAGAAAACGGGTATCTTATTCGCTATGACTTTTTATTTTTATGTATTTTAAGTATGAAGTATGTCGAGCTTTGAAACAAAAACCTCGCCAACAATGTGCCTGAACAATCCAGTCACTGGTTCATTTTCCCCAAGTGTATTTTTCTGAAGACTTTTTCTTGCGAGACATTGCATCAAGAACTGTGACAATGCAAATAACACCACGATTACTTTAATTTAAACCAATATATTGAAACCAACTGTATTTTCATTCGTTCTGAAAGACCAGTTCAATGTGATTGGGACACTTGGGACGTAATACAAGTTGGAATATATAAAATTCTTTAGTTTCCAAATGAGTCACTTCTGTGGTAATTTTCTCTGTTACTGTCCTATTTTGGCGGGTTTCCAGTAGTACGTGTTTTTGAAACTAGCTTGCTGTGAACATCATAATGGAATGATCGCATATTGCCTTTGCGGTTAAAGCGATAAAAGATTCTTTTTAATACAATATCAAAAGTGTATCATTTAATATTTTATCCACGACGACCGCAGAGCCATGTTTTATTTCATTTCATATCTTTATTGGCAGCTTGACACTGAATGTGTTTGTTCGACAATCAAGGCTTTCGTTTGTTTTATTGATGTGGCGAGCATTGTAAAAATGCCAGGTTAACTTTTGCAATAAACAGTTGCGGATTTAGCAGTTGAAAGACCGGAGGCGCAATGTGGTGTGTGCGCAGATAGCTTTTAAGTTACCACTCGCGCGCAAGACGCGCGCGAGCGCTCTATATTGAAGGCCACAGTTCAGCGATGCAATATTCGCTCTACGAAACTGCAAGCCCTCGGAGGAAGTCTGGGCTTGAAGCGGCGACGCGTATACAACGGACGGTCTGGCGTCCGAAAATGTAGATTAGATTTGGACTGTGAGCGAGTGCGCTATATTAGTTAATGTTACTCATACCGTTACTAGCGACCAGGCTCAGCATTTGTACTATGATGAAAACGGGAACGGCTACGGACTAGGTATTTTCTCTTCTGTCTAGTTGGTCTATCCCTACTTTGTTTACTGTACGATTTAGATTGTGTCATTTAGTAAAGCAAAAAGCTCAAAAAATTGTTATATTTGGTATTCCAAGCTTCCTACTTTTTGATACATTACACTATTAAATTCTGGGGCCTCTTAATATTTTTACTATATCTACCTTAGTGTGTAAGTAAAGTCAAATATGTATGTGTGTATTGTATAATTGATGTAAATTTGCAATATGGTTTCTAATAATAACCGCGTCATTGACATCTGGCTATTGAGAATGTATACAATTTAAAGATGTTTTTGTAATACGAGGTATTATACTTGATGTCGTTGCAACAACGTAATTTAATCAAACGTTGTATTGTAAACAACTCATGAGAATTTTAACGGCAGTCGACCGCTAAATAATGAAAACGAATGAATTGTAGCTAAAAAATTGCTCTAGACCTCTAACACAAATAATAGACTCCATTAATTATAACCTTCAGCTTACAAACTTCAACCGCGTCTGTCATTCGCTGCTTATCGGCCAAATGACGTCAATAAGAACAAGTTTCCTCTCCTCACCAGCGCAGACTCCTGCGGGGTGAGCGGAAGCGAATATGGCGGCGCCCTCGACAGAGCGAGAGAGCCGAGCGATGCCTCGGGACAAAGGCAGCGCCGCGCAGCAATCAGGCGCTTCCCGCAGTTAGCGTCGGGGCGCCCA
>BOPP01000059.1:631019-744688 GCA_017312745.1 Gryllus bimaculatus | reverse complement strand
CCGGTCACCCGGCCACCGCCCCCACCGCCGCGGCGGCGCGCGACGGGCAGACGGGGCGTTGCGCACCGCGGACTCGATTGTTTACGGGGCGCGACCGGCGCGCGCACGGCCCGCGCCGTAGCGGCACGCTCCCCCGCCGTGCGGCGCGCGGCGCGCGCATGCGTCATCTCTCACCGCCACCCTAACTGCTGCTGCTTCACCTGCCACCGCCACCGCCTGCCGCCCCCAACCACGATCACCACCACCTCCGCCGCCGCCGCCGCCGAGCGGGCAGACGCCGCCACCACGGCTGCCGCCGCCACCGCCGCCGCTGCCGCCGCTGCCGGGCGGGCAGACGCCTCGCGGCGGTGCGCGGCTGTGCAAGGCGTCACTGGCGTTCAGTGGACGCGGCGGCGCGACACGACGCGCGGCGAAGCTTTGCGGTAGCCTTCCCCAACTACCTTTCAGGTAGCGCGCCTCTTTCCCAACACTCCTTATGCGAAAAATTGCGTACTCGGCACACGCATATTTTTTTTTTCTTTCTATACGGCATTTATACCCTCGTTTGATCGGTTGATGTGTTTACGCGTTTATTTTTATTGAGATTTCTACGGTGGATATTGTTTGCCCTTTTCCTCCCGATGGGGTATGAAGGATCTTGAACACGCGTATTTCCGGGCACATCGTGTATAAGAGTAATGAAACTGAGAGAATATTCAAGACACTATTCACACGAAATATGGGCTACATATATTTATTTCAAAATCTTTGCCTAGGGAATCTATCTCTCAATCGTTGACAATAATGCAATGATGCAACCAATACGTTCTAATCATTTCGGCCTTAAGTACCAAGTTTTGGACACAAATACAAATACTGGATATATTTCAACATGAAACTACTGGTTGACTCCCCCCACTTCTTATCATTTTCAATGTTTCTGTTTATTTTCAATGTTCAAGAGATAGTCAAAGGCTACGTACATCAATAGATTCCTTTTTTCTGGAAATAATTACTTAAATTCTCATAAACAAATTTTTACACACTCTTTACATTGCTTTACTCTTGTGCTCTTTACATTGTGTCTCGGGCAATTGCATGTGACTGCATATGTCTCCCACAGTAATACTCGAACGTTTGGTGAACACTAATCATTTCGGCAAATAAATCACCAGACAAATTTAAACGTTTAAGATTCACACTAAAATGGTATTTGGCACTCAAAACTAATTTTTATTGTATTTTGTGTGTTTTAGTGTGATAATGACATTCAAAACTGTAATTAAATAAATACAAACTTGCAAATGTTCCACTACAGTAATTTGCATCTAAATGAATGATGACCCTCTTAGACGAAAAAGAAAAAAAAAGGAATTCTCCAAGAAACAACGCAGTACGTACAACGTATTCTGTTCTCGCATTAAGGGTTCAATGAGTTATTTAGTTAATAAATTATTTATTGAATTATAAGTATGTCAGTACTTCAGTAACAAGCCCAACTACAACAATGATTAAATCATATATTTTTAACATCGATGTCATTTTTTGTTTTTTTAATGAAAAACTTCCATAATCACAATTTTGTAAAAGTTAATACAAGCGAATGAAATAATAATTGATGATACCACTATCTGTTCCAAGAAACTAACGGTATTGTACTACTTATGCTAATTCGTCGAGCAGACATATCTTTTTCTGAAGAGAGTACCCCAACGTCCTGGTACATCACATCTTTGTATTTCACTAGTGGAGAAGCGGTCAACGCCTACGCAGTTGCCGTAGAGTCCCATCATTCTCCCGGCATCCTTTTGTGGCCAACTGAAGAAGCTCTGATCCATTGAGACGACTCTGCGCGCTCAGGATTTCATAATCAGTTGTGAAAATTGATACTGGTTTGTTCTGTCGGATAAACCTAAATTAAAATTTAAGATTTAAGAAGAAAATTTAATTTCTCCCTCAAGCAAACGTAAATGCTAGAGGTTCCTAAACCACTTTTTAAAACATCGATATTCACAAACATAACATGTAAATCGAAGAAACCAACAAGTTAACAAATACATCAATATTTTAATTTTGAACATCCATGCGTCGAAACACCGACGTTTTGTTACCGATGTAGCATTCTTAAAGCGAAGTTTGCCGTGGCCACTGCTGGGGCCCGTGAAGCAGCCCGTCGTGAGAGGAGCACGGGATGCTGGAGCACATGGAACTCGAGGCTGAAATGCTCGAGCGAGCGAATGGGATGCCTTGCAGGTCTCTAGCGGGAGAAATCGTGAATATTGTATCGATTTTTTTAAAAATGTGAAATGCATTAATTTTATGTCAATAAAAAGTTCAATTGGTTTTTTGAATGCAAGTTTTCATTGCTTATTATATGATGAAGTGGGGATATGTGAGATATGAATTATGGAGGTCAAGAAAACGTGCGTGTACTTTCCGTTCGTGCATACAGTTTTGATGTCTGTGCGGCAAATAAATAAATATATCGTGGGAAATCATCTAAAAAGAGACAGACAAATGTTCAGAAACGTAAATTCTTTACCTCTCAGTTCAAGAAATAATTGTCTGAGTGTATTGTCTGAGAATTGACTTTTAACCACATTCACGTAATACCACATATACCACAAATACCACATTCACATAAACATAACGCAAACTGGCGCTAACGGAAAATAGAAAGTCATTATTATTATTATTATTATTATTATTATTATTATTATTATTTAAAATGGAAAAGTGCTGAAATGGAGGTGCGCGAACATCAGAATCGGTTTTCTATTAGGAATGTGCCCGAAAAAGTGTTTCGCAACAAAATTAGGCGAAACTAGGAATAGGTCTGTTATCTCGGATCTCCGGATGCGAAGTTTCGTAAAATTTTATGGTAAATTAGTGTTCATTTAAGTCCAGGCAATGTAGTGATTGAGAGAAGGCGGAGGTAATTTTTTGCTGCGGTAGTGCATAGGGTAGCGACCATTGCCATTCCCTGAATCCGGTTCCGCCCATGTCAACCGCGGTGACATTGACGAGACTTGAATATATGTTAGGTTCTCTCTCAAATGATTCAAATTCTTCCCTTTTTTCACAAAATATCATTTCGCTTTTTTTGTCGTTGTTTTTTATTTGAAAATATTGTTGTTATATAAATAAGCCTTTTATCCGTATCTCTTGTAATATTTTTATCCCTATATTTTTTCAGAATATATAAGAAAACATGAGTGTTAATCGTGTTTAATCCAATCAAGTTCGATCGGAGTTCATTAACATTTTCTTGCGAGCGCCATTTGGAAATTTTGCGTCCATCATCTCGTTACCAATCTCTATTCAGAGAATTATATCTGCCGCAATCACACTTAGTTAATTTATTTACTTGTTTTGATGGATTGATTAAAAACACCATCAAATAATAGCAATCATCTATTATTTTAATTAGATGAAAACTACATAAATATTTTAAAGTACATTTATGATCATGAAGTGTAGGATTACTATAGAGTCGGCGGCATGTTCTGGTGCGAACCTGTTAGAACCAGTATGTCAAAGGCATTCGGCCAAGAGTCTCTTGTACTGAGAGCCGTTGATGCCCACATCACAAAATTGCCAATTTTACTTTGATTGCATGCACAATTATGCCCGTATCTTCATTTTAAAAAAAAATCACATTGCAGTCTCACGAACACCAATGTGAAACATCTTTCGATTTAATGGATTCATGAATTACATCCATCGAATCGAAATCGAAATTTATCACGTATTAGCATCTTCCCTTAGTTCCACGTAGCAGATAATGATGTTGACGTCGTAATAAAACCCGAGATTGGCAATTTCGCTCTATTTTCCCGAAATATCTAGTCGCCAGCGCCCGAATCCGCCCGCAGCCGCTCGCTGGCTCCGCAAGCGAAGGCGACGGGACGCGACGCGACGCCGTCGGCAAAGGCGGCGGAGGCGGCGGCCGTTGCGAAACGTCGGAGTCAATCGCCCGCGGCGACTGCGGCGCTCCAATTAGCCCGCAACACAATTACACCTGCGCCGCCGCCGCCGCCGCCGCCGCCGCCGCCGCCGCGCCGCTCCAGCGCCCGCCCGCGCACGGCCCGAACGGGGCCAAAGGCGCTCGCGACGCTAAAGACGCCCAAACAGCTCACCGCGCCGTAAACAAATCTCCGTGCACTAATTGTTATTTACGCACCAAGGACGTTATCTTCTTCTTTGGTCCTATCTTCCATATACGGAAGTTAGGTGAGCCATAACGGGTTTTCTTGGGATAAATTATTCAGGGTGGTTTCCCGTTGCCTCCCTGATATGGTGATGATGATGATGATGATGATAGGGGGTGAAAGGACGAACACAATACAACCATGCCCAACCTTAGCGATCTCGGCTACCGGATCGGCAAGGGCGTTATAAGGGTTCTAATGATCGAGTAGCGATAGTGTGCGAGGGCTTTTGTCCGAAACCCCTTTTTTTATTGATTCATATTTACTTATTTACTAATTTACTAGATGTTATCTTGACTCGTTTTGTCTTTCCATGCATCCCTCCCGTAATTTCTTTTCATAATTCCGTCCTTAACAGAACATGTAGCATCAATCAACTGTTATCATATTGCCTTCGTACCCACAATCCTCTAGATCAAGTGAGTTATGCCGAGTATATCGAACTCCGTATCAAAGGCAATAACAAACTATTACGTATCAGTAAAAAATGAACGAATATACAAAGATGAACTCATGTTTAAGTAGCCCATACCTTCAAATTCTTTCAAAACTTCTATTAATAATGACTAGTGGTCGCCCAAGGGTCAAAATTCGATCGTAATTGATTGCACTACGCACACGTGTGCGTAGTGCACGCAAGTGTAAGTGATGTATGTAAGGGGAGAAGCGAGTATAAGGAAAGTTCTCGCGCATTCTTGGCTCGTTCGTTAAGGTTCTCCGGCATTCGCTTTGCATTGATACGAGAAAACACGGAAAACTACCTATCAGAGCATTTGGCTAATAGAATTCCCCTCTGGCCAAACTTCGAATTTGACCTAGCTATGAAGTTACTTAGCCGAAAACCCACCACAATCGGGACTCAAACTCTACAATCAATCTATCAACAACGCTACAGAGGTAACGGAAATGTTGCCAATGAGCCAAAACAACTTATTTATATGATAGTGAACTAGGATAAGTGTTCTTGTGCAGTAGTAGCGACTTAATAATGATACATTGGTAATACGCTAACATATTTTCATAAAATGTTGGCAACCTGTCACGCATTTTCCTACATTTCTCAAAATTAAAATTATTTTCCAAAACGTAAGTTATAATTCCAAGAGTAGCACACCCCCCTATTATTATGTAAGTATTCTGACTTTACTTCATCACACGCATTCTGACCGGTATATGGGAGCGAAAATACATAAAAGATATTTTACTACATTTTACCCAAACCTCAATATCACCATTTCCAACTCTGCTGTGTACAAGTACAGTGGGTTTTCGAAGGTCTTATAATTTTCAGGGTTGCGCTTTTGACACTTAAGAAAACTGAAACCAAGAGCCTAGGAAAATTAATTCTTCGGCAATTCCGATAATCAGATACCATATGCGATCGGTCAGGGAGAGGCACAAATAACGGATAAGGCGTTTGGGACTATTGTTGAGTTGCTCCTGGACGGCGAATATGACAGTGAAAAGTATTAAGTAGCGTCACTCATGTGGTGTCAAGTTAAAAATGCTCAATGCGCAATACAACTCACTCCGAGAGGAGATATAATGGACTTGTTTTCAGTCTGAGCATTAAATGAGAGTTTTATTTTTAATTTTTAACGTTACTGTTTATCTTCACTTTATCATCACTTTTCTCACTTAAATATGAAACTTTTTGAGCCTTCCTCTTAATTAAATGTATATTAAATAGAGATCGGGTCAAATATAATTTGAACAAATATACATTTTAATCTCCTTTATAAGTAAATAGAATAAATAAACGTGTCTACTTGATAAGGAAATAAAGACATACATTTTTTACACTTAATTTTATAGAACGAAATACTTAATGAAATGTTACCAACATTTCCCACGGGAAAATAATAACGTTCATGATGCGAGTGAAATTTTAGATTAATATACTTGATTCTACTATGTTAATTTATATTAATGTAATTGAGACAGCTTCGACTTAGAACAAAAATTAAAACGTATATAAAATATAACCTAAATGTCATTGAAAGTAAAACTACGTTCAACATATAGTAATAATTAATTGGGTGTACGTTTGTTTTATAATGATGTATTCGATTATTTTTCCTTGACAAACATCTTATTGAACTCAAATTAACAGCAATGATTACTCTGAAATAGCAGAATTGACGCCGAGTAGAGCGCGCGTCTATTTCAACCCAGTGAGTGTCCGCTGCTAGGACTATTTCCGCCCGCCGTGGAACGCCAGAAGCAGTTGCCCCGGAGCGGTTGCTGCGCGGCGCCGCCTGATGGCGCTCGCACCCATTCACACACACACACACACACACACACACACACACACACACACACACTCACACTCAAACACACACACACACATTCACACATTCACACACGCGCGCGCCCGCACATCCTTCCGTTCTCACCCTCAGACGGCTGCACGGAGCTCCACACGAAAGCGAAACAGGATAAAACTGTTTCAGCAGTGACACCGAAATCGAAACGTATTTTATTCGTTTAATATGTTGTTATGATTGCAAACGAATGAGGGTTTAAATGTATTTTCGGGCAACTTATTACTGTCAGTTTACTTTTCCAGAAATAATACAAAAGCTCAACCGTATTTTATTCATTAATTTGTAGCTAGGATTATAACCGAAAGAAACTGTTAGTTTCGGGCAACTTGTAACGCGACGTTCGCTTTTACGGAAGTAACATAAAAACCAACAGACGTGTGAATTATCAGGTGTTTTACTAGTACGGTAGGTATAAAATTTAATCTCTTCTGCTACATTTAACTAGCTACTGCTACGTTTATATCTGACAGCAACAATATTACTTTTTAAACTTTTGATCATTTGAATTTTTTTGTGGAATATATAAGTAAAATAGATTCACAGTACGGCATCACGTGACGAAGTAAAACACAGCGACTACGTTAATGTTTGGTATACTAAAAATTAATTATATTTCTGTACAATGGACCCCCTCCCGGCAATTAAAAGAATCTTCATTTAGTTCTGCATTAATTACAGTCATGGATCACAAGTATACTAATAAGTAACTAAAAAGTATTATAAAATGTGCGGCGCCATGACGACTGTAATGTCTAGCAAGTAAAATAATTAGTAATAGTTTATCAGTATAGTACAAAGAGCTAAGAGCCTTACGGTTCCTTCGGGGCCCTACTGAGTCGCGCCGTATTTTGAAACGCCTTCCTGTCTTCGTAGAAATGTGCAAAGGACGAACCGATGTTTTGCTCACAAAAGCATAATAGATACGTCACTGAACGAGCTGTCCCACTCATATGACTTGAGCCTCATTCGGATCTCTAGGGCAGGTCAAGAGTTGATTACGCGTTCTCGCAACTTCTGCGTCCTTTCCCGAGAGCTCTCAGCACTGGCGTTGACCGGAGTATCATAGAGTTTGAGTCCCCCCGCTGGAATGATTTTCAACACTGGATGGTGCGACGGATTCAATCGCTGCTTGAAGGAAAATGCTAGCGCCCGGCTGCTCTGGTCGTAGGTTTCCGTGGTTTCTTAAATCAACACTAGGCGAAAGCTGAGCGCTACCATACAGGACATGGACCGCGCACGATCTTTCCTTCAGCTTTCTTGTCCTACCTTCTTCTCTTACGTACACGTACCTACACATACATGAAGTACACTACGACACATGTGGGGAGAGCAATCGGGAGCCTAGAGCTTGTCCCGGCTCGGGCGGTGCTCCACTGTTAGGACATATGCACTTCTATTAGGAAACCCGTTGTTTTTCTTCTGGACGTAAATGTAGCTTCACTAGGCGCACGTTTTATTGAACTCTCCTTTTGCTTGTAATGGTAAAAGTACAGGTAAGGGCGAGTTGCTATTTTGTTAATAATGCAGAAAAATCATACTTGCAATTCGTGTACCAATGCAAATAAGTTTTCTGTAACTGAGAAACGAATATAATTATTTTTCAAATATTGCTAATCTTGCGATTTTTAAAATTTATTTTTATTTATTTATGTTAAACTTTTACTCTTCTTTCAACTATTTATAGTTAAAATGATGGAAATGGATTCTGGAATTCAAGAAAAGTGCTCAGATAATATTTCCCCCGTACATCACACACAGTTTTTACTTTTTTTTACTGAATAAATCTAATCATATCTAACCCCCATGAATTTTAGGTGAACACCGGATCTCACTATCTAGTGGCGGAGAAACACTGCCACATCCGTTATAAAACATGCACTACGTTTATGGGAATAATATCCATTGCAGTTGACGCAACCGCAAACACGAAATATGAAATCAACTGAGTGCTCTCAGTTTGGTTTGTTTATCATCACGAAATATAGGAACGAGTAGAGCAATGATATTACGGGTCAACGGTCATTTTTTGAGGTAAATAAATGAAAATCAGATTTACAACAATACTTTCTGCATTCGTGAAAATGTCAAAACGAACGGGTATAGTTCGATAATTTTATGGAATTAGAAATGATGTTTATTTTTAATGGTCTTTGCCAGTGAAATATGATCAAAAACCAATCTCTCAAATACTTTATCTCACGTGTTTCACAGATGGCTGTTTCTTATTTTAATTTCTTTGTTTTTTTTAAATAACGGAAGTTATCTGAGTCAACAAACATGACTTCGATTATTGTATCCCTGAATAATGTCAACAACACCACACCATCGTTCCCACAATTTATTTTCACAGAAAGTAAGATTGGCCGACTCATAAAAGAAGTACAAAGCAATTCTCAAAAAATAACGTGACACCTGTATTAGATTAGCAAAACGTTATTGAATCCTCACTAAATAATGTATATCTTCAATAATTGTATTTCTACATTAAAAAACTCATTAACTCTTTTTGACTAATATCACTTTTTGTTTTTTAATTAAAAGAGGAAGAACACCAAACCGTGATTAGGATATTTTAGGACAATAATTTATTTAAACGGACTAAAACTGTCTTGCAAACCTGTAGAATTGAACAATTATTGAATTGGTTTTACGAGAAAGTATACGATTTAATTCAATGGCGTTTCTGCACTGTTTGTATTCTGTCAGCAAAAGAGTTACGTCGTAGTGAAAGTGCTGACGCGGAAATGATGAAAAATGTGACACTTCACTTCGAGAGCGTTAGCATACCGCCATTCCGAGCGAGAGTACGCAGTATGTATTCGTTACACATGATTGCTCCAATTCGCTCAACAAAGAAGCCGCACAGAAGCGGCTACAACCGGTCCGCGTGGCCATGATTCCTCCCGCTTTCCTTCTCTCGGCTCCACTTCGCCTCCGCCCTCGCGAAGCGCTCTGAGCGAGCCTCTGGCCTGACGCAAGCGCCCGACGCTCATCACGCAGGTTAAATAATCTGATCCCATTCATTACGCGACATGGTAAACAGACGACCGTCCGAAATGTCAACACGAGAATGAAATAAACGCGAGGATTCATAAAATAGATCATAGGCCACATTTCGAATTTTTTACAGGTCTGGGTTTTAAGTTATTTCATTCACACTATCGGTTGTAAACGTTGGATTTTCAGATATATGTTCTTTCACCTTCATGTAACTACGTGTAGAACTTGCTTCATTAGCTAGCTTTTGCGAATAACAAGTATTTCACATGCGAAAATCAATATCTCATTTGCATAAAAGAGGAAAAAGTAGTTCTTCTCCAGTTTCTTCTAAATGATGTGTAACTTAACTTTTGTGTCATTACCAAATAATAGTATTGGAGTATATTTCGATCAGAAATCTGTATTATTAATGTTAGTGAAATGACACAAATGCGGAAAGTATTGCTGTAAATCATTTTAATTTATTTACCACACAAAAAAACTCTTGACACGTAAATAAAATACCGACGTGCGACGTTACAAAACATTACCGAACAAAAGTTGATAATATACCTAATAAACCTACAAAAATATCATGATGAATCGTTTGTGAAATGAGGTTGCTGATACAATGATGGTGTTATTTTACATAAGAAATATCGGAGAACCAAATTTGATACTCTCAAAAACCTGAAATATGAGAGAACATTCTATTGACAGACTTTTTTGTGGGTAGATAATGTCACAAGGTATTAGTTAATTCCTTTTAATGAGTGTCGAACTGAACTAAATACGAATGTTTTTGTTACATATTGTAGGATCTTGTGTTCATGAAATTCTTGCACAGAAAGGTTTTGAGTATTAATACCTAACATTCAGCACTTTATTCGAACGATCAAACAACTATCTTATGACATACACGGAACCAGCTAAAAGACTTAAACGCACTTTCTTGCTACTAGTCTTCGCGATTAAACTTAACCTAGCGTATTTCTGAGTTCAAACTGAATCATACGCAACATCAAACATTCTGTACGTCATCAGTAACCTTTCCGAACCTTGCGGTGCACCGCATGCACGTGGGTTGCTGAGATAGGCGGCCTATTGGCAGCGACCGCGGCGCCGCGAATGTTTGCAGATATGGAGCCTCCGCCGCCGCCACCGCCACCACTGCCTCCGCCTCCGCCTCCGCCTCCGCCTCCACCTCTGCCTCCGCCGCCGCCTCCCGCCGCCCCTGTCCTCCACCTTGCCGCTCCGCCTCCGTCTCCGCCACCGCCACCGCCACCCGCCACCGGCAGCACCCCACCGCCACCGCCACCCCCACGCCTCCGCCTCCGGCACCGCCACCAACACCGCCACCGCCACCGCCAACCGCCACCGCACCGCCACCGCCACCCAGCCGCCGCCGCCCCGCTGCTCCCACCACGGCCACCAACCACCACCGCGCCTCCCCGCCTCCCCCCGCCCACGCCGCCACCGCCGCCATTGCCACCCACCACCACCATCGCCACCGCCAACCGCCAACCACCATCGCCACCACACCACCGCCACCACCATCCAGCCACACCCACCACCGCCACCGCCACCGCCACCGCCACGCCACCGCCACCCCCCACCGCCACTGCCACCGCCGCCGCCACGCCAGCAGAAGCCACGTGCGTCATCCGCGGAGCGGGCCTGCGAGGCGTGGCGCGGGGGCGTGGCGCGTTGTATTTTAGCGTTATCGCGCGCGCGCAAAGTGCGCTAACCGACGGCGCCGCCACGGCGCACGCCTCGCGGCGCTTCCCTTCGGGGCCGCAGCACTCCACGCGACCGGCGCGGCGCCGGCGAGGCAGCGAGTGCCGCCCACGGAGACAAGCGGTCGCCCCTGTCGCTCCCGCGCGCCGCGCTCGCCTCCGTGCGACCAATTGACGAGTGGTTCCGGGCGGTTCGACCGTTAAGATCACTGGTCCCGTAAGTTTAGTACATGTTTTATCGCGGGAGTTGTTGGTGTTGGTGAGGATTGTGATGTGGTCGCAGATGGTGTTGGCTGGATGGCGAGATCCGACACGCACCGACGACGGCTCGAGATGTTTTTCCCATCCAAGTATTCCCCACTAGTGGGGCACCGCCCCGACCGGTTCATGCTCCAGGCTCTCGATTGGTCTCCCGGCAGGTGTGGTAGTGTAGTGCATGTAAATGTGTTTGTAAGTGAGGTTAGGGGAAGGAAGAGGAAGGAAAGATAGCGCGCGGTCCATGGCCCGTTTTTTAGGGTACTGCTTCGACATTCGCTTGGTGTTGATCGGAGAAACCACGGAAAACTAACAATCAGAGCAGCAGGACGCTGCAGTTCTCCTGAAGACAGCGGCTGAATGCGACCTAGCCTCTAGCCGGTGTCGAAAATCGTGCAACCGTCGGGACTTGAACCCTAGGACCTTTCGGTGAGATGCACTGTAGTGATATCAAGTGATGCCCTCAGACACCTAAACCGGTCGGTTTATCCGGTTGGAATGAGTGAAACACAAAGCATGTTCGCTGAAACGTTTCTCTCGTTTCTTCCAGTTTCCCTGCCCGTCTGTATCATTCAAATCTTATCTTGATCATCCATTCACCAGTACCATACATCTCATGTGTAATTGAAGAGGCTAGGAGGAAAAGAGTAGAATCGTAATAAAGATGAGCAAGTTAAAACGTCGCACTCATGAGGTTAATCGCGGTTTAGAAAAAGCGGTTTAGAAAAGGTAATTTGATTCCTGGTCGATGTACGAAAGATTTCTGGTTGGCGAAAAATGATTGCGTGAGATTTTCACAATGACTTTCGTACATCTCATTCGTCAACCATTATCATCACACACAGCGGCATAAAATTAATAACATTTGTACTGAACATCAGAAAATAAAGATAATTTTAGGAATAAGAATCAATAGATATTGAAAAGTAATCACTCCATAGGTGTAGATGGACGAAAAGGAAGTAACGGTTGGCTTTGGATGCGAAGTCATATTCGAGATGACTCGTGCAGCATGTGATAGACGTTCCTTTGGCACATGCGGCAAAGGCATGACAAAACAAGCATTTGGAATCTGTCTGTGTTGCAAGAATTCATTAGTACAATGAATAGATGGTAGAGCACATTAAGAATACAAACTTGACAGAGGTAGAGGCGACAATGAACACCGGTCTGGAATAGGTGTACGTAGGGAGAGGATTGGAGATACAGAAATAATAAAATTAGTTGTTAAAAGCGATGCATCGATAAGCATGCTGGAAATTGAATAAACAACAGGATAAATGGAGACTGAATAAGTAACACTTACGAGAGAAGGTGACAGCCTCGAAAGGGATGAGTTACTCTCCGCATCAATTCAGAACAGAACTCTTTCTGAATTAGAATCAGTCAATCCAGGGACATTCAGTTTAAGTACCGTCTATGAACACGGCCGTTATGTTAATTGCTAATATTTGTTCAATAGCAAATAACCGTGCTTCCTCTATTCAGGATAACATTCGTCTGATATATTCGGTTGTCTTTCTGCGACCAATATCACTCCAATCCATTACATCCTGACCTATCAATAGGCTTTTGACTGGCCACTGTTTTGATCATACTGAACTACGCTTTAAAATAAACTATGACGGTCTGAAAAGTTCAACTCCTCCTTTGTTTGGTGTGTGACATCTACGTGACTACGGAGCGATATGAAAGAAAAGGTATATAAATTTCCAATCTATGCATATGCAATATGAATTTTTCGCGAAATAAAAATTAACCATTATAGTCAATTTTAGTGCAACAATTTTTAAAGATTTCGTGGTTTTCACAATAGAAAAGCATTCGATATACAATTCTTGACGTAACGAGTATCTCAATTCGAGACACAGCGAGTGAGAGGAGGTCGTTTCTGGACGTTTCAACGTCTCAGGTCTTTTGATTCGTAAATGTAGTTCATGTTATATTACAAAAGGTGGGTGTGTTTCTCTTCCAACGCAACGTGAAATCCCACAAGTCAGCTCTCGCACTTTCCCCCCTCCTGTTATCTCCTGTAGGGGGGAACCTCCCGAGTCGAGACAAGTTAAAAATCCCAGCTGGTTATCCGACATAGGCCCTCTCTGGCAGTGTAGTGCGTGTTCATGTGTGTTTGTGTGTTTAATGGAAGAGAACGAATAGGAACGAGAAAAGAAGATCGAGAGCGCTTTGTAATCGGTTTGTTAGTTTCTGATCCCCTATTCGCTTGGTATTGATCGGAAAACAACCGATCAGAGCAGTTGGCTCCTGGAATTTTCGTCCAGACAGTAGTTGAAATTGATCCTATGAAGGTAGTGTGAAAAACCCTCTCGGTCGGAAATCGAGACCTAGAACATTCCGTTCAATAATATTAGATTGCCTTTAAGTTACGCAACCGATTGAGACACCAGAAAGGTCACTTAATTTCTAATGATAAATTAGATGAGATAGTAATGGAGATATCAATGCTTTCTGTTTGCGATATGTTGAAATCAAATAATTCAATCGCGGATTTTTCATTGCTTCACTATTTTAAGATACGAAGTAAGTGTTCGATTGATCGGATGCAGCTGCACCCCCCCACCCCCCTCGCGGAGGTGATCGAAAGAGGTGGCTTTGGGCATCGTGATGTCACTACAGTGCCTCTGATCGGGAGGCCCTAGGTTCCAGTCCAGTCGGTGGCAGGATTTTCGACACAGGCTAGATCAAATTCGGTTACTGTCTTGAGCAGAATTCGAGCGACCGGATGCTTCTTTCGTGGTCTCCCCGATCAACTCCAGGCGAATGCTGGAGCGGTACCCTAACAAACGGACCACGGGCCACCGCCACCATCTTTCTTTCCCTTTCTTTGTCCTATCCACACTAACACACGTGCCGGGAGACCGTTCGGGAGCTTAGAGAATGTTCCGGCTGGGGCAGTGTAGCGAAATAAAGTTCCTGCAAAGTGTTACTAACTATACTTTACTAGATCATGAGAAAAATGTTGATAGACAAGAACTAAATACTTTTAAACTCCTAGAAGAGTCGAAAAGCAGAAACAAAATTGGTACATCCATATTGTTAGAATGAACGACGTCACACTCCCTAAACAAATAACAAAATATGTACCGGTGGGCAGAAGAAGAGTTGGAAGACCACAGACTCTATGGATTGATGACTTTAAGATCAAAGAGGACGGAACAGACCTTCAGGCCTAATACTTAATGTTGAAGAAGTACAAGAAGAAGAAGAAGAAGAAGAAGAAGAAGAAGAAGAAGAAGAGGAGGAGGAGGAAGAAGAAGATATCTGTTTGGGTAAAACCTTGTTAGCCGGAGTGAAGATCGGTGCCGGATCTCACCATCCAGTGGTAGATCGCCGCCACGTCCGCGGTCAGACCATGTACTACACTTATGGAACTAATAACATAAGCGTAGCAGAATCACTAATAGATATAAATCAAAAATGAATCCCGGAAGAGTCGAGACTGGCAGTGGGTGCGGCCGCACTCAGCCACAGCGCGCGAATCAGAGGCCGTTGCAGGGCGGGCGGGGGCGACGCCGGGCCACGTCTGCGCCAAGGACGGAACCCCGCTGCCGCAGCCGCCGCCGCCGCCGGCAGCGCCGCCCGCCCAGACTAGCGCCAACAAGCGCAAGTGGCCGGCGTCCGTCGCCCGCTGACCCGTCGCCCGCCAGCCCTCTTCCCCGGCCCCCAGCCCGCCGGCCCTGCCCCTTCCCGCCCGCACAGCGCCGCGTCCACCTTCCCCGCTCCGGTCCGCGTGCCCCGCCCCGTCTCGCTTATGAGGCGTCATACGGGTGTAATCGAACGCAGACGAGAGTGGTTTGTAAAACAGTAGATTTAATAACAATCTAGGCCGTAGTCTCAATTTAACAACTATCCTGCTCACAATAAACTAAATAAATAGACCCACTACAAGGAGAGATTATTTAAGAACGACTACCACACCGCAACATACCACCGATGTTCTCTGTATGAAGCCGCTCTACCTTGAGATCATCTATGCGTCTCGTAAATCACGACAATGAATTGCCAGTCCTTGTGCACCTACACGCACAGACACACGCTTCACCTGTCGCCGACGCCGCTAGCACAAGAAGACTGGGGCATTGTTCTCATGGCCTTATATAGGCCCTTTTGGCTCTACCCGCCGCCCCCATTGCCTCCTCCCCAAAGCCGCTCTGGGCCCGCTACGTCCACGGAAAGTCCCAGTGCGTCATCACTCCGCCCTTTGTTTAACATTCGGCGGTTTGCGCGTGGCACGACGCTACACTTGGCTGGCTGTAGCCATCAATGGGTGTCACCAGAAGATCCTCGAAGGTCGCCGAGTCGCGACGGTGGCAGGATTTTCGACCCTGGCTTGTCAGCTAGGTCGAAAGAATTCAGCCGTTCTCTGGAGGAGAATTCTAGCGGCCGCCTGCTCTAAACGGCAGTTTTTTCCTGACTTTCTCCGAACCACAGCAGGTAAACGCCCTAACAAACGAGCCACGAACCACGCGCGATCTCTACTGCTTACTTCCTCGTTGTATTCTCCCACTTACGTACTCTTGACCTCTACTCCCACTTGCACTTGCATTAACTACGCGAGAGCCCAATCCGACTTAGAGCTTGTCCCGGCTGGGTCGGTGCCTCTGTACCTCTCTGGTGGAAAATACTTGGTAGGGGAAACCGACCTGTAGGTCGTCAGTGGATCTTGCCATCTGGCGGGAGAATATCACGGCCACCTCCCGTGATTAAAAAACATGCACTATCCTTACGGGACTAATGGTCCTAGCCGTTGACGAGCCCGGGATCACTAATCAAGCTGCCTCACGTCTCTGTCAGGCTAATCTTGGATTGATTGATTATTTTGTTTCCCAGCGCATCAACTGCTGTGGTCATTAGTCTTCTGAGTAGAGTTTATGCTACATCCCAGATGAATTCCTGCCCGACTGGAATGTGAGTTCCAGAACCGGCTAATACGTCGGATTGAGGGATTTACTCTTTCAGGTTTCACCGGCACACCGCCCTCGCCCGCGCCAAAAGCCACAAGTTCCCGATCTGCGTGCCGATGTGTGTGGTAGTTTCATTCATAGAACTAAATGTGTTTTTGTATGTGTATGTGCATGTGAAAGGGGTCGCGAAGAGAAAACCGCGCGCGGTCCATTATCTGTTTGCTATTCCGGCATTCACTCAATATTCATCGCATAAACTACCGATCAGAGATGCCGCTTGATTTCTTCTCCAGTGACCTGGCTGCGTAGACAATTCGCTGCCGTCGGAACACGAACCCAAGTTCAGAGACCCTGCAGTGGCAAATGTTGTTGCCTTGAGCCATCTCAGCCGGTAGCAAGCATTAGAACCGCTTCTGTCTGCTCTCCATCACTTTGTCACGCTCAGCGAGACTCGAGTCCCCTGCTCTCTCCGCGCTTAGCCGTCTAAGCGCTGGCGCTCAAAGCTCGGTCGTCTCTGAGCAAAACGAGCTATCCTCGGCTGACGGTTTACGCCAGCCAGGTCAAATCGTGCCCGTTCCAACTAGTTGCCCGTTTGGTAAGCCTGTTGTTCCGGCGACCGCGGAAACTTCCCATCACTCCGTTCCCATTTCCCCTCCAAATCCAGAAAGGGCTATAAACGCGCAAGCTGAAGAGGCCCCAGCCATGGAATGGTGGCTACGTACTGCTACATGGAATGGTGGCTACATATGGCCATATTTGTTCTATCAAACAACCAAGATTTTAATAATGTTCTTTACTATTTATTGTTCCAGAGAATGTGTGGAACAATAAGAAAAACATTAACAAATAAAATCCGAAGAGACAGTTAACATTATATAAAACGCTTGCCGTCCCAATACTAACCAATGGCTTCAAAAATTGGACTTTAAATAGATCATCAAAAAGAAAAATTGAAACTAGCGAAATAAAGTTCCTGCAAAGTGTCGCTTACTATACTTTACCAGATCACGAGAAAAATGTGCATATACAAGAACTAAATACTTTTAAACTCCAAGAAGATTCGAAAAGCACAAACGAAATTGGTACATCCATATTGTTAGAATGAACGACGTAACACTCCCTAAACAAATAACAAAATATGTATCGGATGGCAGAAGAAGAGTTGGAAGACCAAAGACTCTATAGATGGATGGCATTAACATCAAAGAGAACGGAACAGACCTTCAAGCTTAATACTTAATGTTGGAGAAGAAAAAGAAGAAGAAGACTATTTATTATTAAATAATAGTAGTAGTAATTCCGGAAAGGCTGGATCGCCGCTGGTCGTTCAAAGCCTGTTAAGGCTGTCGAGCCAAGAACAGAACAGTAGTATTATTTCACGTTCATTTTTTTTTAAATTATGTTTTGTATAAACATTTGTCAAGTGTCAAGAAGATGTCTGAAAGTCTAATTGTTTTATTTTTTCAATTTTGTGTTGTTTTATTAAATCATTCAGTTATTTGTCATATTTTTCATCAGAAATCATGTGAAATAAATTAACTTGGTCTTCTTTCCCTTATGCTTTATCAGCGTCGTTTTCTTTTTTCTTGTGACTTGCTCTGTACTTCTCGTATTGAAGTTCCATTCTTAAGGTATATATATATGCTATACATCCTTCGATAAATTAACAAGTCTCTTGAAGTTATCAATTCTCTCTTAAGGATGGAGAGTTCTTTTAGCAGATAAGGATCTTTGATAAACCTAACTTGAACGTAGGAAGTTAATGAACTGTAAACACGATTACAAAATAAGGTTTTTTACAGAAAAGTTTAATTTTACTCCCAATTGACACACATTTTAATGGATTATTTCTTTGTTTTGCGAGAGTAAATGGAACTTATGTAGCTAGACTGAGGGCAATAATTGTCAAATGACTTCATGTAAACGAGGGTTATGGTTCAGATGTCCAATAATGTACGGCCCCTCAGGAGCAGTTTGTACAACCCTTGCTTTCAAATCTCGCGCCTGGTGCTCTAGTCGCAGTGCCCGCGAAATCTACTAAGCCAGTTGCCTTGCTCGCGACCTTGAAGAGAGTGGTGTACGCCTTCACATCGCCTTCTCCTTGTGCTTTCTTAACACACATCTACTGTTGCCTCCCACCTGTCCCATGGCACATGCATCTCAGCGTTACGATTAATAATTGCACTTCCTATCGACTATGCTAAACGTCGTCTATAGAGAAGTACTCTTTCACCATTCCCTTCCTTTTGGTGGAAACGCGATACAACTAATAATTTTAATCTAAAAACATGTAGGAATGCTGTCAGACTTTTCTAAGTGTTTTACGATAATCCACTTTACTAGGAAATTGGTGAATACGACAGGTACCAGAAAATTATATCAACAAATAAGCACAAAACCATAGTAACCTTTACACTTCATATGTTGTATTTTCTTGTGTAATTCAAATGTTTTGAACCCATTACAGTTTTATAGTTATTTTTAAGATAATTGCAAGCATATGTGAAAACCGGCCCACTTTCTGTCTGCAGGCTTTTGAAGATGCCAAAACACACATTTCAAATAAAAAAGATATTCAAAGAGTACAAAAATTATAATAAAATAAATATTATATTTGATTTTATCGTTTTAATCTAATCCATCATTTGATTTTTGTTGTTTTTTATGATAGATATTCCAATGCCTCTTGTATTAATATCGTTCTTTAACATTTATACAAAACTATGTTTTCTATTGTCATTCCATGAACTGCATAAGACTGCAGATTGCAACACTACCTCATTGCTAAAAGATCAAAAGTTTCATCTCAGAGTACTCATTATCTCTCTCTCTCTCTCTCTCTCTCTCTCTCTCTCTCTCTCTCTCTCTCTCTATCCAAAAATGTATGTATTTCGAGCATAGACACGGTCTTCTTGCTTTTCGGCCCAGCGCACCTTGCGTGAGTCAGCCCCCGCGTTGGCTACGTGCAATTTAATGTTGCAAGGAAAAGAGAGGTTCGTTGGCAACTGTCGATTGGCTTCCACCTTGGTTTGTTTTCCAAGAATTAGCAACCGCTGAAAGACGTCTGAAGAGTTTTCGTGGCGCAACCTGCAAGGAGGAGTTTGTTCTGACGCCATTTCAATACCATGTAATCGTGACTTCTCTGGTTGGATTTCCTCCAAAGCTTTCTTATCTCCTGTGCACATTTAGTTGGGAATCAAAGCATTGTTATTGTTGGGAAGTTTGTTACTACGATCAGTCGACCGTATTTCAATCGTTTTGAAGCCTAATTACAATTTATTTTCGTTTTAGAAGAAAAGTCATTTAACATGAACTATAATTTAATAACTAATATATTTAAAAGATTGTCACATCTCAAATTTCTGAAAATAATTGTCTGGTTTCCTCGATTTATATTTGTAGGGTTCATTCAAAACCGTAAATTTAAAAGAGTAATACCACACGCTTCTTAATACTAATTGACACATTTTTTAATTTCCTCAAGTCATCTTAGGCTATTTGTTAAGATAAGATTGTTGCAATGAAAATATATAGCTAGTAACTGGGATTTATTATTTAACTAATAAAACAACCTGATTTTTATCTTATTAATTGAAAGCAGTTGAGTAATGCTATGGACCCAAAATGAACCAGGAAATGACATAACCAATAAATTCTTCACAGTTTTCATCCTATATAATTAATTGGATATCATTAATTTTTTCAATAATAAAAACCATAAACAAGAAACCAATGTAATTAAACTATTTTATTTTATTCATACTAACGATATTGACCCATATTTTCTTAAAAATATGCATTACTTCAAAAGTTATCATTGAAACTATTCATAAATGTATATTTCAAGAAAATGAGGTTTGAAGGGTGCATGAGATTGTAATGGATCTCCGGTGGAGAAGTAAGATTATTCCTTCATAATTCAAAATCCAATTATCGACGTGGAACTTTCATGTAAAAGGCAATAAATGGAAGAGATAAATGTATAAAGAAGTTTTTAATTTTTAAATGCAGTTTTTGAACTCAGTAAAACCTAGCTGTATATACTCCTTTAATAGAACGGTGACTAACGATTAATTACGTATCAAAGCTTGATATGCAACTTCGCGGGGATTCGTCGAAAATGTACTACAAAAAGTTCCATTATAATCCATTTCTTAATAAAACCAGCTGTAGCAATTTAATAAGTTTATTATATTTAGAGAGATTTAATAAGAGATACAACGGAAATAGAAAAATATTTTAAATTACTCATTTATTTCAAGTACTTAACATATTACTAATGTTTGGGATCTTTTGTCATATTTACTTAAATACGTAAACCTGAGCTATGAAAGTTTCGACAGTGTCGCCCGATTATGTGTCACGTGATACACGTGTGTTTAGCGGGTTGCCTAGAGAAGTGGAAATTTTTTTAAAAAAAATACACATGTTCTGTTGAGAAATCTATGCTTATAATTCAGTTTTGTTTCTGTAGCATTTTTGTTGTATCAAAACACAGATGTGGTGTATACACACAAGTTCTCAACAATACAACTGCCAGTTTTTAAAAGATACATTAGTAAGAGCGAATGGAAAAGCATTAATTCTCTTTACATTAGAGGAAACTTTATTATGTCAATGAAAAACGTTCTTACGAATTTCTTACTTAAGTAATATTTTGAAGCATAGTAATTTTAAATACTGCACAATAAAACGCTGAACTTCAAGTAAACAATGTCGGGATTTGAGTGGTGAAAATTAGAAGTTTTTCCTTATAAATTCATCAAATGAAAAACTAGTTTTCAAACTTGGCTAAGTACAATTTTTGTAACTTGAGAAAGTGCAATTGAAGTTCAGTTTTCAATGTTTTTTAAAAAATTACTAAAATTTATTTGAGTAGCGAAATTATGAAAATAACATGGAAAGTGCGCAATAGGAATATTTTTGTTTCATTTTTACCTAAGTTAGCTACCAAATATGTGGTTGCAGTAAGTGGGTCCTAAATCTAATAATAACGGACTTAATGTGATTTGGCCATAAGGAAATGGAATTGGTCTGGAAACGTAACTAACTAATAATTACTTTTTATCCGAATTCGGAATTATTTACCGATGTAAGTCATGTTGATTAGTTCGTCAGCTTTCATGATAGGGTTTGAAACAAAAATCTTGACTAATAATATTTTGTTTTGATAGTAAACACATGATTTTACAATTACAGATGTGGATTTAGACAGTTGTGAAAATAAGGGGTTGTACGCTGGTGTATCGAATGAAACGGGCTGTATTTAAATTATTTTGAAATGATTTTGACAAAATAATTATTCAGTTTTTGCTCTCAAATGCTAGTATTTTTTTAAAATCTATCCAATATTATCTTCATTTTTTATTTTTTTTTACTTAAAAATGTTTAAAACGCAGCCCTTGAGATTATTATTCTTATACGTCTTACCCAAACTATTACATTTTCGAAAATTCTCAAATAAACTCACGCATTTTGGTACTATTGCAATTATGGATCTACATAGACCCTTGCACAAAACAATTTATTAATCTTATATTTAGGTAAAGAGGAGGTTTCCCCATACATTGAAACATCCGAATTAGACACATATTGGTCAGTTTCGCGAACTTCAAGCACCTTTGCAACCCAACAGAAAACAAAATTATCATTGATTTAGAACATCACAAGGAATAGAGCGGACAACTACGCCTTAATTCCACTTATTATGCCCATTTTTTTCATTCTTCAGTCACATGTTTACTCATTTTACACATAACAGCCAAAAAAAAAATATTTTTTCAATAAAAATAAATGTGTCAAACTGTTTGTCACCTCAAATGTAATGAATACGATTAAATTTGCCTTTTAATTTTTTATAAATGCATCTTAATGTTTTACAAACTGCAACGTATAACACGTGTATTTAAACGTGATTATAAAAGCTTCTAGAAAGGCCAACATATGTTACGGAATGGACACACCAATTGGAAAGCTGCACCCGCCGTAGTCTTACTGACGCGAATGTACGGCTAGCGCATTTGAAAGACGCGAGCAATAACAAAGTCTGAGTAAAAACAAATGACGCTCAAATGCGCGCGAGGACGGCGCGGGGCGGCGCTGGCTGCTTAAAGATAGTAGCCGCCAGAGGAAAACACACCGGTCGATAATACGACTGCGTATCGCGCCCATGCGTTCAGTCCAACACGAGTTTGTATATACACGGAACGAATTACAATGCAAAGAATCGTTAATAAATACGCACTTCTAACAAGCTATTTTCAAAGTTTCGTTTCAACTCAATAGAATTATATATGTTTAATGGCTAGAAGAAATAAGATTCAATTACTAACCCTCTATCCTGTTTTTCATGAGGTTATGTCTAAATAACACAAAACACCCGAAACTTTTAAAACTATTCACCTACATGTACAGTTTTAAGAACGATTTGCAATTACTAAGATGCACTTAAAGGGATGAAGTTCGTTATCTATGTTATAATATTGAAATAAAAAGCTAACACAAATGAGCATACGTAGAAGAAATTATTTCTTTTTTTCATTTCATGTAAACTAAAATCAACTCCGACTTACTGGGTAGTATTCAAAAACCCTTAAAGGAAATATGGCTAAGTACTTTTTAAAGAACGTTACATCACATGGTATGAAACTGCATTTCATCATGATATATTTAATCATCAGCACATTTTGTTTTACTAACGTTCATGGACAACACTTTTCGTGCACTGCGATACACTGAAACACAGAAACATGCATTTATTTTATTAACATACCCCGTGCCGGCATGTAGAACATTTCGATAGCGGCATGGCTTTCGTTACAAATGTTCAACGATATTGCGATAACTTAACATTGCTGTGAATGTATTAATAAAAGCTAATAAAGAAGCAAGTTGGGAAATAATGTAACACACTTACCATGTGTGTGGCGGTCATGCTGATACATTTCTCACTGGCGCCTACGGTTTTGTGAAGTCGCCTGTCTGCTCTCATGACCCTCCCAACACTGAGGCGGAGCCGCGGCCGGGCGCCGCTCGCTGCCGGCCGCGCCACCGTCCCGCCGCGGCCCCGCGCGCAACTTTCTGCGCATTGGCGCACTGGACGGCTCTGCGCCGGTTTGCCGCCATCTTGCTTTCCTGAGAAGCCGCGTCTTCAACCGCTCAATTACGATCGCTGCTGCTGCCGCCGCTTCTTAACCTTTAACATCGTAAATTGTTATTTAGTGCCGAGAAAGAATGGAAAACCCGAGTCTGCGATCCATCACAGAAAATTAGCGGGTTTATGAGAGTTAGAAACGATAAAATATTGATCCCTTTTGACAGCGAAGAATCGATGTTAAAGCTGACGACTTTAGCGTTGGAGCAAACGAAGGCCGCATTATTACTTGAAATTCTGTCCAAATAATTAACAAAATATCTTTGTTTAATACTGTAAATAAATAATATATAAAATGTTCGCTATGAAGGAAAAACATTAAATACGAATCTTTTGAAACATTTCGGTACATATTCCCAATGGATTTGTACGAATTAATGGGGTCCTTGCCACTCTAAAAGCGTGGTCATCGGTTTGGAATTTTCCTTCATAACATTAAATTTCAAATGCAGAATATATAGTTATACACATTGCTTCAGTAGAATCTGGGTTCATTTGATTAAAATTGGTTGAAGTGAAAGGTTCTATTAGTTCCATCTTTCAATAGTTAATTGTATCCTATTACGTCTATATGTAGATTGTGGAAAGGAGAATTTTACGAATTGCCTACGAATCTAGTTCATACAATTACATTAAGACCAAAACACAGTATCTTGATAATGATATATGATTAATAGTAAAATATTTAACTTTCGTTTGCTATATTTATTGGAATGCACTTAATCGTGGTTTCAACTGAAAATCTGAAAGGTATGCGACCGAACCCCATGCGTAGAACGGATGCGCAGAAACCAAATTCGGTTCATTAAGAGGAGCCAAATCTGGACTGCCACAATCTGCGACGCAGTATCAAGGAGAAGGAAGAATCGTCTGACCTTCAATGAATAATGGCCCAGTTATAGCGAGTTATGGATGCAAATGTTAGAAAACACACTCGTTGGTCTTATTAACTGTGTGTATCGACCCTTTAACTCTTGCACAAAGGGTCAACGATGGAGCTCAACAGTTTGTTTTCTCTATATTTGATTAGATAAGGAGTTACCGTTTCATTAGAAGTTTTATTACCAGAACCTTTCTTAATTATAAGTAAGAGTTTCTCTTTCACCCTCTGGGGTGTCTCGTTGGTTAGCGTGCGCGCTTTTTATGGCGCAACCCCGGCTTCGATTCCCGGCCGAGGCAAATTATAACTGGCGCTTTCCTTACAAATATCCCAGAATCTATTTCTGTGTAACGATGAGAAAGTCCACCATAAGGTTAAGAAGACCAGTATATACGGAGGAGGAATAACCACAAGAGCCCCTTAACCCATGGCTGAGAAGCTGGGCCACCACTGGTCGGCCAAGGCCCGTATCGCGCTTCCGAGCCAGGTACAGGGCAGGTCAGTTTCTACTTCAACGTTTATCGGATGTTTACAAAACAATTCGAAACCATCGTCATACGCAATTGGTTCATGGGAACTACAATTTTCTCGTATATAAAGCGTTTCCATTGGGTCTGACACGGTGTCTCCACGCACAAGGGCGAATGGCTGACGGAACACGACACTTAAGAGATTAATTAGTAATTATTAAAATTCAGTGTCTCTGTTATTCTGTGTGACTTGCATATTCTTGTTCGCAATTCTTCTTGATATACTTACAACGCCTCTTTTTCCCATTGTTTGGTCAGATTTCATGACCAGCCTCATTAGTAGGTCATCTTAATGACTGACTACATATTTACCATCATGATTATTGCGTTGTGCCAGGAGGCTTCGATTAGTCTGCCTCTTCCTTCTTCCTTACGTGACATGTCTAGTCCACGTAGATCAGCTCGAGGGTGGGCGACATGATGTATTGTAAGCAGTTTTCTGGTTTTTCGATCCACGATTAGAATTTTTTGTTCAGTCTAATCCATATGTGCGAAACTGTATTCGGCTACAGGTACCGCCAAACTACCTATTGTAGATATTTTATTCCTGGAGTTCAGAACAGACTGCAGGACAAATCTCAATCTTCTATGATTCTACAAATTCTCTCGTACATTGAGTCGTTCGAGATGCTTCAATGCCCAGATATTTTCAAGTTTTCCCTGGATCAAGATCTTGAATCACAGGTTGCATATCAACTACAATGTTATCTGACGTTATTTTGTCTCTCTTTAGTTTGATTTTGCACACTAGTGAAGACCAAACTTCATGTAGATGTCTACTGCTAATCAGTGGCCTGGAGTGCACACCCAGTTTCTTTTCTGTACCCTCTATGGGCCGATAACAGTATTCCAAAGCTTCAGGACACTTCCCTAGAAAGGAAACTCCCCACTCTTCTCTGGTGTACTTCGTCCGATCCTCACCTTCAACCTATTCAGCATGGGTGGCCTTACCAGTAGCTAGTCTACCGCCGACATAGCTCTCAGGCTCATGGGGGTACTCAAGCTGTGTGTATATGATGGTTTAAACTAATAAAGAGTTTTAGTTAACAACTTCCCCCCTTAATATGGAAATGGAAGGATAGGGAAGAGGGCGGGATTTAATATGTTAGACTTCGCGCACAGGCACGCTAGTATATAGTAAATCATGTGTAGTAAATTACTTCCTCTAACACGTTTGTAGTCATAATTAACAATTTGTGGGTATTTGATATTGAAAACTTCATTAATACCAAAACGTCGGTCTGTCTGACGGAAAATTACAAAAAATTAGCATCGTAAAATTACAAAATTGAAGATAGAGATTTTATTCTTAATTTCAATCTGCTCTAAAAAAATTGATCTTTAAAGAAGTCCATGCACAACTTTATTCAAAAAACGAGTAGTTTTGTGTAATTTCTGGTTAATTCAATTAAAAATAATACTTTTATTGAAAACGGATCCACTTTTTTGGATAAAGTTAATGACGTTAAAAACTCAGTGACAAATGACGAAGGTCTCAGTTTCGGCATAAATCAGTCTGTCCGTCGGTCGGTTCGTCCGTTTGTCGGACTGTCCGGCTGTCCATCCGTCCATCGTAGAGCCAAAACCATTCAGCCTATTTCCCCATAATTAATATTCCTCGATCAATCTAGCCGAACAGGAGGCTGTTTGAAATGGATAGTTATATTTTGGGGGATACTTTACGATGCATGAAACCTTAACAACACTTTCAAATTTTTTTCAAAAATGGCTTCCACTTTTTTGAATATCTCTTTCCGTGTAGCACAATGACGCTTAAAACAATAGCTCACAGCACATTTTCGTTGAAATCTCTGAATTATCAAAACTGCAAAGTTTCTTAATTTTTTCGGCGTCTTCATTACTACAATACTAAAGATATTTTTCTTAATAAAATTTGTTCAACAAAAACAAATCTTTCAAAAAGTCTTCAATTTTTCTAAAATATTAGCAATTTTCGCGTAAATTTATGTGAAATATAGACTCACAATTATTTTCTCCAAAACCTCTCTCCCTTTTTCTTCATTTTATGTACGAGCAATATACAGCAATTATATACAGCAATATCAGTAAATAATCCCCATAATGGATTTCAATAATGGATGTGTTCCCATTTTAAAGAATCTCTTTAAGAAGTATCTTTGAAAAATACAAAAAGAAGTTCTCTAGAAGTATTTTTGAAAAATACAAAAACTTAACATTGAAAATTACGAAATTGATGATAGAGATTTTATTCTTAAATTCAATTTCTTTTAAAAAACTGATCTTTAAAAGGCTTATGTACAACTTTTTTTTCAAAAAACTAGTCGTTTTCGTGGAATTTCTGATTGAAGTAAATGCAATTTTCAAAAAATTATTTTATTGTAAACGGCTCCATTTTTTCGAATACAGTTAATGATGCTTAAAAATGGCGTAGGTTTCAGTTTTGTTGAACGTTTTTTAAACGCAGACCAAAGGCACTTTCACCAATAACTAAACATTCTAGGTAACTAACAATGCGTTAAATAATAATGTAATTAATCAAAGCGTAATTAATGCGTTATCAATGCGTTAAATAATAAAATTAATTAAAAAATTAATCATTACTTTCTAATATATACTAGAAAATCGAAGTCAAATATGATTTTTTTTCTTATTATCTTCATTGATTGATGAATAAATGCATACCATTGTGAATTACGAACACAAATTTTATTCTCTTGCTTCCCGAACTATTAGTTTGATTTCCTAAAGGCCAATAAAGAAAGGAGCGTGTGTGTAGGAAATCAATGCATTATTTTTTTAAAAATATTAATTCTTGTTCGACTTGTTAGGCCTTTCGAGGTTTTGAATAATACGTTGGAAATCAATGCAAGCAAGCAATACAAAAAAGAACGCAAGCCAACATTAAAGATAAGACGTTTCCAATTCGATTTATATTGAGAGAGTACAGCATCAGTGGAGGACGAACTTTATTCGCCTTCCGAAAAAAAATTTGAAGAAAGGCGAAGAAAACATGCCTATGAGGATATTTTTTCTATAGTTTCTTTCAGAATATTTACAATGCTTTTATGATTGTATTTGTTTTTCTGAGTACTTTAAAATAGTAGCAGAAAAATACATCCATCTAAAAAATCGTAGTTGTGTCAATATCTCAAAAATTAAAAAGTTACAATCTACAAAAACAGGTATGTTATTTCCCCCATCGTCAACATCTAGGCGCAAACGGCATCCCGATACCTCAAACCCTTTCGAAGGTAGTCGCTGTAGCCAAATTCAGTGGTACACCTGTAATACGTACATCAGTTCTTTACGTACTAAGAACATTACATACTAAGAACTTTACATACTAATTTCTAAATAATCTCAAGTCTCTAAATACTTCTGCTAAGATATTTCACTAAAATGAAGTACGAAAAAGGCATATTGTTATATATTTCACCCGGTTAAAACTTAATTTCAAATCTGCCTCCACTTGCGTAATAAAAAAAGGTGCTCCAGTTAAGGGTTAAATAAAAACGTGCATGGAAATCTGTCTCTATTCAATACATATTAGAACATTCGGTATGAAAAACAACTTTTACAGCAAATATTCACACATACGTACATCTACCTCAAACAGTCACCAACAACAACGGGATGAATTCGAAGAATTTTGAAACCAGAGTGTTGTGTAGTTATACCTGCACCTTACCATAAGAGCGAAATGATTCCTTCATTTTGACATTTAATTCAAATGACGCAATTAAAAATAATTTAATTTATAATAATTTTTAACGTAATCTTTCTTATCAAGATTCGAATGACTGCCTCCAGCACCTTTTAAATTTCGGCGTCGCTAGTCGAATTCGTTCCGTGAAGTCACAGGGATTATGCAAATTCGAGACTGGCGGGTTCTTAGTAGGACCCGCCGGTTACGAACCCTGTACCGGTTAGGAACCCCGGGGTCTAATGGCGTCGAGCCCCTGGCCGAAGGGATAAAAAGCACTGACCGACTGCAACGTGACGAGACTTGACAAAGATAGTAAAGGACTCCGTGCAAGCGCTGAACTCCCAACAAGGGTTCAAGAGACGCGTTACGTCAACGACGACGCAACAAATTACCATTTCAATTTCAAGAATATAAAAAAGTTTGCCGTTCCAAAACGCAACAATGGAATAACTAAAATTTAATGACGCGCTGCCTCTTCATTGGAAACTTAGCACAGCATGACGTCAGCTGTGTTGCAAGCAGTGACGTGTTGAACATGAAAATTCAGTCTGTGCTATATGACCAGACCTCGAAATTTTTTGGCACAAAAAATGATGTAGGCACGTAAAATAGTACCAAAATTCTGAAACTATGTATTATTAAGCATGAAAAGTGACGTTTTCCACACTTAAAATAGATTACAAAATCATTCAACCAGGCATTTAAAAAACATTAGACATGAAATTTTTTTTTGTTTCTGGTATTTAAAACTAATCACAAAAGGGTTAAATTGGGCACTTTTTAATCTTCGTGAAAGTCCAGTACTTTTACATTTTATAAGAGTGACTAAAACCATACAATTTTATTCACTTTCTTTTATTTTTATATGATTCATTCTTTCACACTTTTCATTCTCAACCTGTCAGCTGCGCACCTGCACCGGGGCTGGGTGCAATTGTGTAAGAAGTGCGTGCTGATCGGAGACGAGCGAGAAACATCCTCGTTGTATTGATTTGCAGAGCTCCTTATGTTTGATGTTTTGGGTAAGAGATTTCGGAACGCACATTCGAACAAGGAATATTCACGTTTCGGGAAATTCGGGAAAGTACGTATTTGCATTTCCGTATAAATATCTTTAAACTAATGGTTCTACACCACCACGTACTTTCTCGCCATATTGTTAATGAGTATGTTTTATTATAATATGACCATTTCTGTCTTACACTTCAACTACCATTTGAAAGTGTATCAAACAAGTGAAGCGTGCAAAATACATGTATTTTTTCAAATGCTTAAACGAAAACAGCTGCCATTGAATTCAGTGTGTTCACGTTCTACATAAATGTATCAATAATGTACGATGCATATTTAAGCCGTAAATGAAATTATTAGTTTATATTAATGCGAACGAAAGTCCTCCGTCGTTATCGCCTTCTGATATCAGTGCGGCGTTACAAACGGGTTTCAACTAACAACAGTGACCACTAATTCACATGAAATACACATTTTGTCAATTAGCATTGTGAATACCGCTAGCAAGAAAATGAAAATAGATAAAAAAATATTTTAAATATAATATTTCATATTCACCAAAATTACACCGTTTCTACATCCATTACCCTTCATTTCTACACCGTATTATGCAAAGAGAAGTTATCTATTCGTTTTCACATATAACTCAATTCAAGAGCGCAATTTAAAATGGATATTAAATACATTATAAAAGATCAATGTGTAAACATATAACAAAAGCATTAATGTAAGAAATGAACAAAGAAATATGTAATAATAAACAAATTCTAACTTACGCAACATCTTGCTGTAATTAACTAATTACGTTTAAGAAGCGCGGTCAACGATATTACACAAAAATACCCATATTTTCAAACAATTCAACATTATTTTAAGATCTGTTTTTTTTATGAACACACTTCATTTAAAAATGTATTTTCAATTGTATCAAATGTATCAATTGCATCAGTAGTATCAATTGTAGTTGTAGGAAGCCACTTTATTTTTTTTTTTAATTTTCGCAAAATGAGACATTTCAACGAAACTGAGTCCTGCAGCATTCTCTTAAGTTCCTTTACAATATCTAAGGTCCCAATTCAATCACAAAAGTTGTCAGTTTTACAAGAAAAAATGGTTTAAAAAATAAAAACTGCTTGTGTTTGACACAAAAATTCGCAAAAAATAACGCACAAATACAACAAGAGCGTAATTAGCACTATCCTCGTGCCTTGACAACCCGTGGAATGTACTCGCGGGAGCAGGCTCGGGTTGAATTCAGCGAAGATAGACAAACGCAGTATAATCAAGATGGCTGATATTTGGAAAGACAGTACCACAAACTATAGCACTCATAAGAAGGAAAATTTATATTAGGACAGCTTCAGATGTATACGTAAGCTTCCGCGGCTCGAATCCATGAATTCTCGGCTATCCGGGAGATACTGCCCTGAGGAAGCCTGCGACATGTCAGGCGAAACGTCGGCACCCCAGCCAACGACGCGGCGTCTCCCGGATAACCGAGAATTCTAGGACAGCTTCAGGCAGTAAGGGTTCGGCTACGAGAATATCGAGCTGCTTCTTTCTCAAGGCCGTTCCCGATGCAATGAATTTTCGTGGGGCGTTCCCAGGTGTACGACAAAGAGAATACACGGCATTTTGTCGCCTTTTCTGCTTCCTTTCCCTTCCTTTCTCTTTATTTCCGTCTCGTTTTATTGGGAGCTTTCTTTGCGTTTTTTATGGAAAAGGGGAGGGGGGTCGTTGGAGGCGAGAGACTGCCCAGTCCTTAATCCGTCCCAGAGAATTTTCAGTTATATTTCTCTGGGTGTAGTTAGTAGGCCCTAGTGCAATACGGAAAATAGTGATATGTGTTTGCCATGAACTAGAGGATCAAGTTAACTCACCCACTGATTTCCGTCAGTTTCTTTTCTTTGATCGTGAATAATACTGGGCATTTCTTCTTCTTCTTCTTCAACATTAAGTATTAGGTCTGAAGGTCGTTTCCGTTCTCTTTGATGTTAATATCATCAATTCATAGAGTCTTTGGTCTTCCAACTCTTCTTCTGCCATCCGGTACATATTTTGTTATTTGTTTAGGGAGTGTGACGTCGTTCATCATCATCATCATCATCATCATCATCATCATCATCTTCTTCTTCTTCTTCTTCTTCTTCTTCTTCATCTTCTTCTTCTTCTTCTTCCTCATCTCCATTAGAATCTACGAATATATCACACTCAGAATCTTTGATCTCAACATCCTTACCATTTTTTTCTGCAGAAATGTCTTTATTACTGTCACTGCCGCCTTAATTGTATTCTTCATCAAGATTTTGAAGTTCACGAAGTATTTCTTGTGCGCTCAATACTTTTTTCTTTACTCATTATGCAAGGTTTCTCTCACACTCACGGCTTGTAATTATGATCTTCATACGAAAACTTCTCTGTGACAACTATTAACTCAAAAAGAACAGAATGTATTTAGCGATTTCTAACGGATCGCTGTTATGCATCGAATTTCAAGAAAGCAACTATGGTCTTATTAATCTGAAAACCAGAGATCTACGGAAAACGGAAGTATGAGACAAAACTGCAATAGCAAGACTTGGAATAGCACTGTGTCAATATGATAAATGGCGGTCCTCAAAGGTAGGTATATCAAAGATTTTCCCCAATTTTATGAAAATCACAGGATTAGGCTTTATAACACATGAAGTTGCACATGAAGCATATGCAACATGGAACCAGTCTTCAAACTCTTAAAACTCGATCACTACGTTGTGGTATTTATTGTAAATGTGTCATTTTGGCACACTGACCTAGTGTTAATATGACTGGCACTCTCGTGGACGCTCTGGGTTGCGGACAGGAAAATATTTAATGGCCTAACCTACTTGAACATAGTCCTTCCTCCCATAAACTACTTCAAATGCAACAAGCAATAAATTAGATTATATATATCAACTTGCAATGAGATAGGAGAAAAAATTTATCGGTTCGGTTTTGTCCCTAGCTTCCTCCAGTTCACATTGCTAGAGTATGCAAGAGTACGTCGTACGCCAGCTGCTCTGCCCACCTCTGCCTTCGCCCTTGTCGCAGAACCGGAGAGTGACATGGTTCGTCGCACACAACTTGTTCATCTAGTCGACAAAGAAAGTTTTACATAGATGACATTTCAAAGGAGGAAATCCTCCCAGCTTGTTTTATTGCTTAATTAAAACACTTCATTTTCACTTCTGGCTGTGAGATACAGGCAATTTGCACAGCACAGAAAAGACCCAAATTCTTCCTCAGAGCTGCGCTTAAAGGCGCGTGTAGTTTAAAACTCACTCAAAACAATTTTCCTATTGTTGCCAACAGAAAAATTATACATTTTCCCTCAAACAATACAGAAAATATATTATTTGGTAATTTTATCCCGAAGAAGAAAATATATGATGAAGACTTTTTTCCCTTCTCTCCCGAGAAAACTGCCGGCTCTTAAGAGGTGGTCCATAATTTACGAAACACTGAAGGAAGGGGGTTTGAAGCAACGTTACTTAGGGGTAGGGGGTCACAGTTGAGTGTTATGTAATGCTGATATTTCTCTTTAAAAATTTTCAACATTTGCTGAAAAATTCCTTTTATTCAGTCTTATTTTAAAATATAACATATTAAATTAAGAATATATGTATTCAAAGTTATGATGTATAAATTGTTACAATGAAGATACATATTTTTTCAACAATGATATATTGATTGAATCTGTTAGATTCAAAACTAATCTACAGTATAATCTCGAATCCAATTAATTTAGCGTCGTGGGCACGACGCTCATGCGTCGTCCACGAAGCACATACGAGTGCATATGTTAACAGAAATGTTTCGCCTAGGCGTCCTTGATTCAAAAACTGTCCTCCATCTTATTGTTTTGTGTGCAATCCGCATTGCCAACTATTTCTAACTTTAATTATCATAAATTTTAATATGTAGCACAAATACAACTAATACAACTCGTTTCTGCTTTATAACTGATTTTTACTTATTGTCACTGAGGGGGTCTTGTCACGGGTTGCTGGTGCGTTACAGGGTGGAGAGGTGGTATTCAAAATACTCCAAATATGCTGTACGTACTTTATAGACGACCCCTAACCATCTTTTCCTTCAAAATTACTGATTTTATTAAAATAAAATTTGGAAAAATTGAAAAAAGTCAAGTTACCCATTGGTCTGAAGAAGTAATGAGATGACTATACAGCTCCAGAAAATAATATATCAAGCAACCAATATTAAGAATATCTTTCTCGATAAGCTAAAAATAACCTACTTTAAAACTAGAGGAGAATATAAAATTGAAGGGAAAAAATAAATGTATTACTGCAATAACATCTTAACAACAACTGCAAGTTATAAAGAAATTATCAGAATTTTCTCAAAAACTAAATAAGGTAACATGAAGGTAATTTGTTCCTATCATCTTCTGATCAGAAGAAAAAAAGATGTAAATACCAAAAGTAAATAATGAAATGAAGAAGAGATTTAACCAGAGATTGGAGAGGATATTACAATTAATTTGGGCATCCTTCTTGATTAAAAACAAGTATGAACTAATAATTTCTTTTATTCTTTAAAAACATATTTAATAGTGAAATATATTCAATAAAACAGAGCAGATAAATTTTGGTTTGCTTACAAGAAAGCTACACATATTCTTCTACTTTATAGATGACACATTATTCATTCATCTTGAACCATAATCATATACTTCTTGAAAAGATGTACTAAATTTCAACAATGGTGCTATTGTCATACTATTGCTAAATTTTTTGACATTAATCTCACATTGCAATGAATTTGTTAATTTCTTGATTACATTAAAAAGATTATATAATCATCATTTTATTTAGAAACTGAGGTTAAGTGCTAAAACTCAGTGAAGTTATATAAGTACATAGTATCTAAAGGAAGGAATAAAAAAGAACTTCACATTGCTCTTATAAAACAATTTCCTGTACTACAGAAAGGAGAAATTCAAAAACCATATTTCATATACACTTCACTGACAAACATTTCATCTCAGTTTTCCTTTATTCAAATTACATAAAATATAGCAGATCTATGTTTATAAAATATATTAATTAATTCCACTCCCTTTCAAGTAATTTTCAAACGACAACAGAAGGAATGAACATTGAAGCAGTCGAGACAAAACTTCGTTCATAATTTTGCAAGTACACCTGACTGAAATCTGAAAGAAAATCACATAAACAGTGAGTAATACTTTATTACCAAATGCATTCAGTGCAATGTATGCCAAGTACATTTCTTTTAAAGACAAGCTATTACAGGCTAGGCTGTTGGATAGTATAGCAATGTTCCTAATGTGATATTTTTTCTAGTATTACTCCAGTCTCTGACAATATAGTGAATAATGGCAAACTGAGATATTTTTATATTGAATATCATTTCATGGTTCCATCTTGGATTGAATCCCCAAAAAAGGAGGAATTAATTTCAAAATATAAGCATATAATTATTTACTGAAGTCACTGCATTATTTACTTTCATCTAAGCTTTAATTTAATTCAATTTTAAATAATATTCTCACCATTAATTCTTACAGCCTCAGTCTTAAATTTCTGATTGTCCTTTTGATGAGCAGTGATTTTCACTTTAACATATGGATCTACAATTTCTCCTTCAGCATCATTATTTACGTTCGGAATATATTGACCAATAATTACAGTTAGCTGTGTTGCCATTTGATTTCTATAATGAATGTCAGTGTTTTATAGTACACTCTGTTTTACAATATACTCTGCACTTATCTCATCAGATATAGGAATGTTCATCAAAAAAATCTTCATTTCAAAAATAAACACATTGTTTCAGGTCTTTTTACCCACAAAATTTCATCCATTAGATATTTTGCCTACATAATTTTCACCTACAAACTTATCACCTATGCTTTAACACCTATTAAATTTTAACCCACCATATTTTTTTGCATAAAGCATTTAGAGTCAGGGAATATTTCAACCACAAAGAATTGTTGACTATGAATCATTTGTTGGTATTGATTTCATGCGTATCAATGACTGTGTTTACTAGAGTTTCAACATTTTCTGTTAAGGAAGTCACATTTACTTAAACTACAAGTTGTGAAGATATTTGTTTTTAAATTTATTTATGTCAAAAACAGTTAAAAACTGTGTATGACGTGCTATGAGAAGAAGTTAATTTGAAGTTACATTTATGTTCAGAAACAAAACAAGGGGTTGTCTCAGCATTTGCTCAAGAATCAGAGAAATTGGACAAAAACCTGATCGAGAAGGGGTTATTGACTCAGAAGCTGAAGTACAATATTCCAAATATGTTATGGTATAATGGTTATCAACACTACTATCATGGGAAAAACAAGGCCAATACTTATGGCAGTGCATTAAACATAAAATATGTAATGGAGGGGTATAACAAATGTCAAATAATCTTCCTGTTAGATTCTTCAAAAATAAAACAAACTCATGAGAAAGATCCAATAGCAATTGCTGCACAGGATGATGTGCAATTAATCAGAGGGCAAAAGAAGCACCAAATGAACCTCCAGCTGCGATATATAGAGATGGACTAGACAATGTAGTAGTGGACATATAAGTTTTAATGGCTTTTCTTGAAAATATTGATTATTAGAACTATTAACAAACTTCAAAACTAAAACCATCCACAATTACCTAGCACCATTACAATTATCAAGAGAGACATAATATTATAGAAACATAAAGGATATCCGACAGTATGTGAATGCAATATCTTTCAATGAAGAATTTGAAGGCCCTGTGGACAGCAGGACATGAAAATATAATTGGGTTTACATGACAATGGCCAAACTAATACTAGCAAAGGCAAAGAAAAGTATGAGTGAAAAGTCAATGGACAAGAAGGTTGCCCAATTAAATAACATCAATGAATTCTTAGACACAAGCATTATGATCGCTCGAATACATAAAACTTATACATGCAAATTTTAATGATATGTTTTCATGTCATTTTCAGTTGCATCTGGATCATAGGGAGCATTTCTTTGAATAACTTCTGGTTTGAAAATATATCCAGTATCTTCTTTGTCAAATAATTATGCATTATTACACAGCAGTGGCTTTGCAGCATGTTGACAATTTAAGGCACCTGTAACAAAAATTCATAAATGCATTAATACCATAAAAGAAAATAGAGTAATGATTTTTCTTCTTCTCTTGAGTCTATCTGTCAATTTAGCAATTGTTTCACAGCCTTGGGTGCTTTCCTCATTCCCAATTTTCATACCTCTTTATCCCAACAGTCTTTTTCCCCCATTTCTCTTTTCTCTATGACTTCAGTTACTGCCATGTTCCCTGTCTTCCTCTGTATCTTCTTTGATTCGATATCCATTTCCAAACTTTTTGTGGATATCCTTCAGAATTCAACTATCTCAAATATCAATACCATTTTAGATTTTTCATTTCAATTATCTCATTCAAGGTTGTTTGGGCTTTTATTTTATTTCTAATTTAAATATTTCTGTGGCTTCAAGCTTCCCCTGAAGATTAATAAAAAATATACTATTTTATTTAATTTTTGTAAAATCATACCAATTTAATTAATTTAAATGGACATTGACTACATAGGGATTCTCAAACTGACTCACACGCTTTGTCCATTCCATCTGCTCTTCCAGCTCCTCTCACTCTGCCAGCCCGCTCCATCTAATTCCCTGTCTTTGTCCATTCCATCCACTCTTCTAGCACCTTTCATTCTGCCAGCCCACTCCATCTCCTTCACCCACTTTGTCCATTCCATCCGCTCTGCCAGCCCACTCCATCTAATTCACCCACTTTGTCCATTGCATCCGCTCTTCCAGCTTCTTTCACTCTGTCAACCCGCTCCATCTAATTCACTTAATTTGTCCATTCTATCCGCTCTTCCAGCTCCTCTCACTCTGCCAGCCCGCTCCATCTAATTCACTCAATTTGTCCATTGCATCCGCTCTTCCAGCTCCTTTCACTCTGTCAACCCGCTCCATCTAATTCACTCAATTTGTCCATTCTATCCGCTCTTCCACCTCCTCTCACTCTGCCAGCCCGCTCCAACTGATTCACCCGCTGCTCTGTCCATTGAATCCGGTCCGCCCGAGAATTGCTGCATTGTACGACGTTTGACTGCGCCATATCACTATGTAACCAATGGCTAGGTAGAGTCCTCTCAATCAAAAAGGGCGCCATAGCATTTGGTCCTGAGAATTGGCCGGCAAACGTTCAATGTTTCCTCTTCGCCTTCCGTGCGTCGCCGCACGCTACATTGAGCTGGACACCGCCTGATTTACTGCTCGGGCGCTCAATCTGTACTCGGTGGGATTTGCGGCGACCATCAATTGCAGAAGAAGTTTCGAAGAATCAGGAGCGTACACGGCTTGCAGAAATTCGATGTACTTGGTTAATGAAGATACCTTCATTGCACCGCTGGAGTCTTCAAATTTGTAAGAAGAACTTCCAGCCTTCCGACGTACACAGCGAGAAATCGGATCTTCGCAAAGATACGTAGAACGTTGAATACGAACTCTCTTTAATAGTCGACCGCCCTCTCCAACAGTCTTTCTCCAAATCTCCCAATTTTTCTAGCGCCGATCGCTCACCCGATTCCTTTCCCCACTCCTCTCGCAAAAGGCCCGTCCTATCACGGGCTTAGCGCGAAGCTTTCCATAGGCTAGTCGTCTACGGAGCTTCGTGATTTATTGTCACATAGGAATTTCTGGGGGGCTACTCTCGCCTCTTAATGTGACAGTTCCGGTAGTCAGTCACCTACAGTCACACACAAAGATGGAAGGGTGCGTTTCGGGATCGGACGCTCATTGGGGAATACTGGGTTAGTTAGTGGCGCACACGCAACTGCGCGTGTCGAATTGTGTCAACGGCGCTCTTCGCCCCGAAATATGTTAATAGAGCGTGACACTAGGATGCGATGGGTCTTTACGACTCATTGCAGTAGAATATGAGCACCAGTTTCTCATTGATTCTTTGCACTATTTATTGTTTCTGAATAAATATGCTGATCTGTATTTCAGAGTTAAAATATTAAATTGCTAGTATTCTCTCTTAGTAACCGCAGGTAATTTTACCTCAGGTGCGGGATAGCGACGACTGGTGAGGACCCGCACGTGCTGGCAAGTTCCCACTGGCTCCAAAAGACTGCGGCATCGCCTATGTGACGAGCAAACTATAAGGGCCCCTTCACACGGTGCCACTCAGCAGCGCTGCCGAGTGGCGTGTCTGTTGGCAAAGCATTGGTTTAAATGAAGGTATTCACACGAGCGGCGTAGTCGCGCTGCTGTGGTGCTTGGCGGCAAACCTCTGCCACCAGCAGCGCAGAAGCTCGTCCGTGCCACCGCCAGCAGAAC
The DNA here is from genome assembly GCA_017312745.1 of Gryllus bimaculatus. Lineage (NCBI taxonomy): Eukaryota > Metazoa > Arthropoda > Insecta > Orthoptera > Gryllidae > Gryllus > Gryllus bimaculatus. Next base: position 705,635 of record BOPP01000059.1, on the reverse strand, counting down.
GCGGTTCTAAATGGCAGCCTTCATACTACACCACTCTGTAGCGTCACTGAACCTACTTACCTGCTTGTCACTTTTCGGTCGCCGGAGCCCACAGCGGTGTGACTCATGAATCCTTCCTCTCTCCCGGTCAGTGGCGTTCGGTGGTGGCTATGCCACTTCTCAATGACACCACTGAAGGCAGCCTTAGTGTGAGGGTGAAGTACTTATGGCGGGCAGTACGTGTCGCGCGCGCAGAGTCGACGCCGGGACCTTCGAAGGGGGACCGTGTACCGAGATTGGTACACGGTGTACCAATCTCGGTACCTGGTCGCATTCTACACTCGGAAGACAAACACCTGAGGCTCTATGTGGAGGCGGAGACGTCCACCCGCTCCTGTGTCTCTCGGCGACACTCAAGTCGTTAGCTTCAAGTTGCAGGCAGTGAAGAAGCTCGCCGCCGACCTTTGGCCGGGATTGGGTGTGGGGTTCGTTAGCCAGCATCCTCTGTGAAGCTGGCTGCGGATCTCAAACCCATCAATAAACGTCCAGACGGGGAGCATGGACCCCCAGGTGCCGGTGCCACTCATGTCGATAGCTTCAAGGTGGAGGCTGTGGGGACGAGCCTTAACCCGGGTTCCCCCCTCCCCGATGAACTTGGATTCGACGTGGCAGTGGTCCGCCACTGGATAAAGAGAAGGGACTTGTCCCGTCGCATTTTGAGTGGCGCTCGATTCGAATCCGATGCTAGCCAGGACAGCTAGAAGCTCTGAGCTGGCAGGGGGCCTGACCCAGGCTCAAAATGGGGAGGCTCCCGAGATGGGTATCTACGTTCCGACGGGATAGAGATTCCAGCCTGAAGGTGTTCTTGGACTGGACGGGGGATGCGGACTAAGGCCACATAGATTAGGTGCCCACCCCGCGATTCAATCCTCCTGTTCGAACAAGACATTGTGTGGAGTGGTAGATCACGCAGGGTAAAGTACTTGCCACGCAGGCAACACCGCGAGGTGCCAGCTGACTGAGAAAAGGGTGAGCTATGGCTTAACCTATCCGGCTTCAGCCAATGAACCTCATGCACCAGTTCGCGTCTTGATATTAGTTGAAATTTTAAATGTAGTCAGATAACAAAATTATTACATTGTTACAAGTCATTGAAGCAGATATAAGGAGCATTATTTTTATTTCAACACCTTACTTCGAAGTTAAATTTGAAAATTTAGTGTGTGAACTTAAACATTCGCTTAGAATAACACCTTGTTTGCTATGTGGACAAGTTAAATTTGATTGGAAATATAGTGTTAAGTGGACCTACATATTTGTTTAGAATAATGCGTCCATGATTGCCACATACGCAGGTATAAAAATATTTCTAAATTTGTTAATTTGAAGTTAAATTTAATTGGAAATTTATACTATTGTGTGCTTAAGCATTTGTTAAGAATGATACATACATTCACGATTGCCATGTGAGCAAGTTGTTAATTTAAAGTTAAATTTGATCGTAAATTTACAGGGCAATGTTGTCGCCAAAAGCACCAAGCAACGTTGTTGCTTGAGAAGTGGGCACAACGCACGTCGCCACGAGCAGTTTTGTACAGTTTCGCTTAAGACCCAGTACGACTAAATGTTTCTAGGGTGGCCGCTGGGATTCGCGAGTAACGGGAGAAGCTCAACGTGATGGAGAAACGACGCTCACTCACGTCTGGCTCGTCTGCCCATACCAAAAACATTAGCCTACTGCACCGCACGTGCTAGCAAACTTTCTTGGAAATTAATTTGCTGAAGTGTGCTTCTCTCGGTGGTGGAGTAACACCAAATTCACGACTCTGCTTCCATAAGATATGGATGATGGTTCAGCTCTGCTCTCATACATATCTTTTCCACTGACACTGATACCCGTTTCCTCACTATAATAGCTATTATCACTATCACTGTCCTAACTATCGTTTTCGGTAAAATAACGAATTCTTGATATGGTGGATTAAATCATTCTGCGGCAAATCACACTCGCATTAAAACCGTCGAGAGCAGATTCCACGTCTTTTCTCTTCCTCTCTTTTTTAGGAGTTGAAAATAAACACATTTCTCCCGATTGAATAGAATTAATTCCCTTTTTAATTCTGCGAGTGCATCTTTTCGAAACACGCGAAGCAGAAACTGTTCCCTGAAGAACTGTTTTGATATTTATAATACCTTCTTTTCCTTCTCGCTTCATAAATTGATATCCTTTTGCAACTTGACGCGCCTGACTCTGAAGGACGTTCTGAACCAGATGCATTGCAATGATCGCATCCGAATAATAACTTTTACACAACTTCGCAAACCGCTTTATTCTGGTAAAGAAACGTAAATGAAAACTTGCACTCGCGGTGACGAATAGTGAGGGCCAATGCTTACACAACTGGAGTAGGTCTGGGAAGGGACGCGCTCCCCCCTGAACCGGTAAGTTTGAGAAATGGACTCTTCCGGCACATTCAGCGGCCACGCTAAAATAATTTCACTGTATTAATCTACGACGCGCGTGACTCGTGTGTACAGGTATCGTCAGCGTTACGTGACGCGCGTTAACGCAACGCTCGTATGTCAAAGGCATTAAGGCCCATCCACAATGCAAACAAACATAATGATGGCTTTAACATAAAAATTAGGACTACGTCCACAAGCGGACACATTGACAATGCGTTCGCATAAACATAACACTTCAAACGTTAACTTGAAAGCTTGCAAGCTTCTGTGTTTATGCTTAAGTTAGACATAAATAAACTAATCACAGAACGGTAACTCAAAATCGAGAATTGATTAATAGAATAGAATATATCTAAATTGGAGAGAAGTCGATAGAACGCCGTATGGGCCATGGACACAGTCGACACATTCAAATCGATTCTCACAACCAATGAATTGTAAAACAGAATCTCTCACCCAATAGAAAAACTTATTTTGATTACGTGTACGTTAGACAGTGTGAATACTTGTCTATCACTTATGTTAATGTTTATTTCTATGCGCTATGCTTATATTTACGTTTGCATTGTGAATCGGCCTTTATGCGGAACGGCCAAAGCGATCGTGCGGTTTTGTAAATCGTTATTCTATTATACGCGCAAGTTTTCTTGAGCCCCGGAATATCTTCCCTCACTCCTTTGACATTAGACAATTTAAGAATTCATCAACGAACGTTGTAGACAAAATCTGATAACCAGGAACGTTCTCTCCCATGAATTAGAAACAATTTTGCTTCGAAAAACGAATCACTTTGATATAAAATTCCCTTTGTGAAAATAATCAAACTCCCCACTCCCCTCGCAAATAGCGATGCTAGGGCTCAAAAAAAGTGCGCGGATAATATTACTCGCGCAACTTTTCTTGAACGATGGATTGAAGAAATCGGATAGTGGGGGTATTAGTTACGAAATCGACCACTAGGTTTTATGAAGTAATACCAATCTCTGGAGAATTAGTCACGCCTTCGTAACGTTCTCAATAATTTGAGTTCTAACTTTATCAGGAGTTCCAGGTATCTCCTGTGATAGATCCGTACCTGCTTCGGACACTTCTTTAGATTTGGAGAAAATAACCGATAGAAGTTGTCTTCAAAAGAAAATTGTTTCTATTTCGCACCAGTGAAGGTGTTTGGAATGTTGTCATCAGTGCTCGCTGCGAGCTTTTGCCTTTATTTGTTTCTTTGTGCCAAAGAGGGAAGTAAGGTCATCGTTCAAGAAAGTTGCGCGAGTAATACCTGCATTTCTTAACGGCGCGTCACTGCAACGCTTGTATTACTCGCGCAAGTTTTATTGATACACGGGCTCCCTAGTCCTCATCAAGCGCGGAATAGCACGGCACGTTGAGATACTTAGGTTCGACTCGGAACGGCACGTACCAATTACAATCCTGGCAACAATCACCTCGTACTTTCAAAACAATCGTAGAATTTCTCGTGGCACGCTTTGGCGAGTTTAAGTTCATGCCCACAGGTGGTACGGCCTTTTAAGCCGTGACGTAGCCAGAGCCCTCCTCTCCCCGCTCCCCTCACTATGGAATATCAAGAAAACTTGCGCGTATAGTATACTACCGGAGACCTAAAAAAAAAGGGGAGGTAAACAGGGAGAAAATATATCTACAGAAGACAATACGGTCCACTAGAATGTGCAGATGGTCGCAGTTTTAGTCGTAATTTTCCATTTCATTCAGAGGTATTACATTTCCGAGTTTTTCTTTATTTGATATTAAAATGGGCTGACAGTTGTCTTCAACAGGAAAAATTAACATTTTTGTTGAAATTTTTAAGTCAGTTTACCAGAATTTTGTACTTTTTAGATGTCCTAATTTTAGTATTTTTGGGTTATCAAAATTCAGGTCCAAGAAATCACTAGTACGTACAGGAAACCTAAGGACATAAATGATGACAAAGAAAATATTTTGCACGAATATTAAAGTGTGTATGAAAATTGTTATATTATTTGAAGAATTCACCATTTGAAGATATTGCATCAATTGAAGATTTTTTTTTGTTTCCGTAACTCAGGCCCATGTGCTCCCGGCTATGAATTCGTACATACCAATATATGAATTCATGCATGCATATACTCTCAAACAATTCATTTTTCTTGGGCCAAACATATCACATATCACATGCAATGTAGGGTAACGGATTCATTGTAGGCAATTGTAGACATGTTAGCAGAACCTAACCTGAGGGCCAGTTATTTCTTTGTCGCCACGGCTATTAGTGTTCCATAATTATGGTGTTGACTACCACTCATTGATTTTCTATTTTCTCTATTTTCCAGTGTTAATGAAATGAGACATTACATTTTTCATCTATATAAAAACTTTTTCAATAACTAAATCACTTTGCTTATTGTCTGATATTAATGCGAGAGAGAAAAGTGGTAGAAGTAGCAGAAGCCAATTTGTTTTGCAGCTGACTAAGGTTTGTATGCAATGTATGTAGTGATAATGCTACTTCTTGTAGCTGAAGCTGTGATTTCAGAAGCTGCTGATTAGCTGCACCCAGATCCCGAGAAGCCAAACCAACATTATGATGAATGAATTCAACAACATTCCTGTGAAGAGACACATTGCGTTCACCTGCAACAATTACAATAATACACCATATCTATTAAACAATCAAATCTCTTTTCAAAATTACCTCTCATTATTGATTCAACGATGACCATTGTTTGACAATCATTATGAACTCAATTAATTCAAATGCAAAACACTCACGTAATTTCCTGTGCAGTAAGGAACTGTACTTCACATTCTCTTGTTTCTTGGTCTTGTCAGGAATGGTACTTCTTTTTATATTTGAAGAAAAAGAAGCAATGGAGGAGATACTAGTAGCACTACTAATGCTACTCACACTAACCTTGTCTGAAAATAATGGCAAATTAAAAGGGTTTTCAGTAATGAAATGAGTAATAAGTAATACAAGCCATTCTTTCAATAGTTCTTACCTTCATCATCGGATTCTGGTGCTTCTCCAGCTATAACAATACCTTGAGGATTTGCAGGGTCACTTGTACGCTTTCCATGTGAAGAGTTAGTCTGAAAATACAATGGGAAAGACTTAAATAACACTTTTTGCTAGAGTAATTCTTCGCACTTCCCGCCCCCAAAAAATTGTCAAGAAAGGCCTTTCCTGATTAAAACAGAAAATGTACTTACTGCTGGGACATTCACTTCCTCTTCACTGTCAGATTCCGGAGCTTCTCCAATCACAATATATTGTTTCTTTTCCATTTTCTCAATAAGTTATGTTACTATGATAATGTACAGTACCTCAACTTAATATATATAGATCTTAATTGGCATAATAGGATCATTATCGCAATTTTTCACAGATTACGTTACTTATGTTTCCATATTTCACATTGGCATGCGTATTCAAATTGTCAATGCGAACCACGCTGTATGAAATATTTTACCTACGTGATCGACTTGTCGGACCAAGCTGTCATTACCATTGCGCACATGTGATCACGCCAGAGCGTATTCTTTCAAAGAATTTCTTTGGTGGAGGCAAAGAGATGCTACCTTGATGCTTCAACAGTTACTTCCATGACCACAGTTCGAAACAGTAATCACCATGGATGAATAGATTGGTCATCCAATTGGGAGCTCTGTTACAGCTTGAATTTTTGGTATTAGAGCTCCTGATTGGATGGCAATGTTCCCTTTACTTCCATCATTGTGTCACTCTGTTTAAATTGGACTGTAATATTAAATTTAGTATTTCGTTTATTTCGCACTTACAGTACTGCTCTCAATCAGATACCGAAAGCCGGAAACACGTTGTTCTTCTGTAGTTTGTAATAGTGTCGTATATAAATATCAAATTACCTATATATTTTAATAAAATAAATATAACATTTAATGTCCGATTTAAACATAATGATTTATGATAAAAGCTGTGAACAGTTATCCAATTGAGAGAATCGATATCTGAAGTTAAAGTCATTAAGAAGCTCCTGATTGGAACCGCTGATGATGTCACAACTAACTAAATTTAAATTGGGCAAGAGAAAACTCCGTTTCCCCAAAAACATCGATATATATAAAACAACTATCAGAGCCTGGGCCATAGAACAACACCATGCCTATGAATATATGACTATGCCCATTCATCTACGCAATATCAATCCATTCACTGATTATGGAACAACACATTTCATTCAACATTATATATTCATCAATGCCCGAACTCATTCTACCACCACGTGATTGGCTGCAAATGGGACATGACCCACTGTCCGATCCCACGGAACACGTGGGCACGTGCACGTGGGTGTGAACATACGCCGGTGGCGGGGTTCCCTGAGAACGCGGGATGCTGAAAAGGTGGTCGTGGCCAGGAGTGACGCAGCGCAGCACAGCTCAGTCGGCAGCGGCAGCCGGTGTGCTTCGACCAGCCTTGATCGTTGAAGTACGTGAGAACGCAACGAGTATGCCGGCATAAGTTACAGATCCGAAGTGAAGTCTGAAGATTAGGTGTTGTCAGGTGCCTTGCGTTATATTTTGAAATCCCTAAAAGTGATCGCATGCACGTTAAATTGTAACTGAGATCAAATATTGATATAGGTGCCGTAGATGCTATCTTTCGAAGGTTACCTTCATGACATTCAAGTTATTAGGTAAAGTGCCTTGTAAACGCATACGCGACAATAAGTTAATTCCTCGAATAGTAGAACATGTACGGCTAAATTCATGAGTATTTGCACGGCTAAAATGCTATAACGTTCGTATTAAAACTACAATTTGTCTGAACTTACTATAAGGAAGTATTTTAACTCGCAGTAGAATTCATATAGAATAATTTCGAAGTAAATGTTTTATTGTTTTTTAAAATATTTAATGAATTTTTATTTGGAATTGTTTAATCAAATCTAATCAACTTATCTAAATTAATATTCCTGGATAAACGAAAAAAGAATTAGCATACTTTTGTTATTTTCAGTAGTGTGAAGATATGCAAGCATTAAAGCTACTATTGGCATGTTCTATAGTCTTCAAACTGTTGACTGGTGCATCATGTCTTTTCGGCACAGAATGGTTGGCATATAGTGTTAAAAAAATGAGTGATTCTGTAAAGGAAAACTATTGTTATTATATGAGGTGCTGTGATCGAGAATGGAACAGAAATCACTTCTTGGGTAAGTTGGCATGAATATTGAATTATAGTTTTTCAAATCAGAGTTTTTGAAAATTATAAGTTTTTCTTTTGTATTTAGATCTTCACAGTGCTCTAGTCACAAAGGTTTATGGTCAGAATATTATGACTGAAATTGTTGTCCCAGCATTGCAAGGACATCTTATGCCTAATACTCCAAGAGGAAAAGCTTTAGCTATAAGTTTTCATGGAAGGCCTGGGATAGGGAAGAATTATGTTACTACATTTATTCAAGATATTTTATTTTCTAAGGAATCCCGCGACCACAACGTTCATTTTTTCACTGGTAGGATTCATTTCCCATTGGCACAACATGTACCTTCTTATAGGGTAAGTAGATGTTGAATTGGAAACATAACTTTGTACCTTTATGCATTATATGCTGAAGTAGGAACTGAATCTTTAAATGCCCAAGTTGACATTGAAGGATTCAGGATCAGTGAAAGTAAGAATAGGGCCCCCTCAAATTAATCTAGGCTGAAGACCCCCCTTATGATGTTAAAAAGCTAAGTTGGCAACAGAAAAAATGTTTCTGAGGTTCAGAATTGTTTTCTTTGATGTAGCATGGCAGAATGTATAAACCATCTTCTTTCTTATTGGTGAAAACTACCAGAAAAATATTAATAGAATTTGACGTGTATTTTTTCTACGGGATTGTACCTACTTTCTTGTATTCTAAGTTTGTTTTCAAAGGAGGAGGAACACATTGCAATGGGGCATCAGCACCCTGTGGTCTAGGATAGAAGAAACCTCGGTTAATTTTCCATAAGGAAATTATGAACATTGCAACTGCTGAGGGAGACTTGATTTTCTTGTCTGAGCATTTCAGTATACTTATGACTCTGTGCTCAAGTGTACTTATACTTCAGATTTTTAAAAATTTGGGTTTCCATGATTCAAATAGGCACAGTCTTGTTTGTTGTTAATGGTGTAAGAAGAAAGATGGATATATATCTATAGTGAAGCATTTTATTATTGTTAATTAGGTAAATACAATTGTTTGTCCCTATTGCATGTAGTGTTTTGTGTTGAATAAAGCCTAGTTTCAAGGTTTATTATAATATATTCAACACAAAAACAATGGAAAGATAACCAAGACCAGATAAACTGAATGTGGAAGTCAATTCTCTCACTAATGTTGAAGAATGGCTGACTGCTGGCCTTGCTATGTAAAAATAAGACTTCATTGATTTGAAGAATGGTCTAGAACATTTGAATAGTTTTTAATTTCACTAAAAGAAGTAATGCAAGATGAAAAGTTGTCTTTGCTTATGAAGCCTATTGTTCCTCAATCTATGTGTTTGAGTGGAGTTAAAACATATAAAGGAGCTATAGAAATATTGTATAACCATTTCAGTGCTAAATGTAGGAGAAAATTGCTCAGCCTGATGAGGCAACCGTTCAGATCTCGTATGCAGTACTGAAAATTGGGAAGATGATTAAATTGTTATAGAGGGCATTTGTTGGTTACTTCAGCATTTAAGTATTGCCTGTTGAGGTACACATCGTTTGCTGCAAACCACTGCATAATATTTCAATAGAAATTTTGTTGAATGTAAAATAGTCAAAATTTTTGCAAGACGTACTTTGCAACATGCCATCACCTCATAGGCAAATTTTTAAATGAGTATGTGTTGGTATTAAAGCAACTTTATAAAGATTACAACTTCAAGAGCATTAGTGCTGACAGAAAGAGAGATGATTAGATTCATGTTGCATTTATTAATGGGCTTCCAAATTTGTCAGAAATTATTCAAGAATTCCTCATTAACTTTAAAGAATGTTTATAATCAAGCCTGATCTCTTGAACTTACACAAGTTCATAAACATGAGTTTGTTTGTAGTTATTCCTCAGCTTTGTGTTCTGGATGAGTACTAGATTGTGGTGTCTGTCAGATATTCCGGTGTAAAACTTCAGTTTGGTGGATCACAATCTTCATGTACAATTTGTTGTTTAACTACAACTACTATACTTCCTGTTTCATTACATACTAATTTAATATCCAATATTAAACATCTAGTGATAAAATCTAGATTTTCCAAATAAAATAAAATATATAATAATAAAGAAATTCTGATCCTTCTTTGTCAAGGTATGATTGAAGGAAGCCTTCTTGGCAGTAGTTAGTTTTAAGTTCAAAAATATAATAATAATAATAATAATAATAATAATAATAATAATAATAATAATAATGATTATAATAATAATGATTATAATAATAATCACAAAAAGCAAATGTGTAGATAATTCTCAAATTATTTGAGGCAACTAGAAAATAAAAAAACTTGCTCTTAATGAAACAAAATATACTATTGCCGAATGGTCAATAAATATTTTAGATTTTACAATTGAAGATTATACAATAAAACGTGATCCAGAATACCCGAAACAGTTATTGAATATATTCTAGTTCCAAGTAATATAGTTTCATTGCATCAAATGAAGAGTATGTCCTATCAATATAATAATGGCAATGTTTTCCTTTTATTGTCAATGGATTACTATGTTCTCTCAAACTATTAGATCACTTGCCTAATGAAAAACATTTCCAATGGATAAAGAAGTAATCAAGACATTTGATTATCTAACATTAAATGTTCTGTAACGTATGTCAATAAGAATGCTAAGTATCCATCAGGTACCCATCAGGGCTTCTTTTCCCATGAAGCATTTTTCTCATGAACTGTAACTGCATCAGAACTATTGAATCATTGGCATTCTGCATTGTAAAAAGAAGCATATGCGATTAACAAAACTACATAAATAACGACATCCTTATTGGATGTCATGTTTTTCTCATTATGGATCAAAAAACAATTAAATTTTTGTTTATTACAAATTGTAATAAAAATAAAAACTATATCATTTCTAGATGGTGACTTGAGCTTGCCCCAAACATATATAACCAGGTATATCGACCAAGAAAAGAAAACTTTGTAGCCGATGCACTTCCTAGATTTGTTGTTAAATAAAAAAAATAAAAAAAAAACAAGACATCGCTTGAAGTTCTGCGTAACATTCACGCTGGTATAACTGGAATGAATCCGGTGGTGTAAAGTTCAGGCCCAAATAATGACGGTGGAAGATTTCACGATATTTCCCGTCTTTCTCGGTAGTGCCGCTGGATGTCGTATCGAGCAGCGCTGGCGGTCATGCGGCATCGCCGACAAAGACGCGAAATACCGTCAGTTATTCCATCGTGAAGTCAAGGCCTCGCGCGGCAAGAAATAAAGACCCGAGTATTCCGCTCCGTCCGGTCCTGCTCTGCGTCATATGGCACCGCCCAGCAACAATGAAGCCCAGATGAATTGGGGATTGCATTGAACTGAATATTGAATAGCAATTTACGGTAACGGTTCTCAATCGCTACTACAGTATTTAATTCTTGGCCCCTCAAAAGTATTCGTGGCAAATTTGGGAGCAGTCACTAATTCAAATAACAATGCTTCGAATAATTTGTCTTTATTTGATAAACAATCATATCTACTACAATTCCTAGCTTCACTAGAATAACAAACCGATTTACCTTAATGAACTTCCAAAAAAAATCACAGGCCCTCACGCGCCAAGAAATAAAAATAAAAAAAAAGTATAAAGGCCCATTCACAATGCAAACGTAAACATAAGCATAGCGCAAAGTTATAGACATTAACATAAGTGATAGACTGAAGTATTTACAATGTTGCTAGCCTCTTTAATCAATACTTTTCGAGAATTGCTGCCGATCTCAGAAAGGGTCTTCAGCCGCAATATTCAGCATCAGACGTTTCCCCAAAAATTTTAGGCACGATGTTTGTTTCCGAAACTTCTTCCCATGAAATTCTGAAAATAAGCGGTAGACTAAAAAATAAATATTCGGCCGGTTTAGATGAAAGGCTTGCGCGCCCGCTATTACATACCCGTTAACTCATATTTAATGTATCCTTATGCACAGGAATTTTTCCAGATTTTTTTAAAAGCGGCTAAGATTAAGCCGCTTTTCAAAAAAGGCAACAAAAATGAAATTCATTATTATAGACCAATTTCTCTTTTGTCGGTTTTTTAAAAAATATAAGACTTTTTTACATACGAATGGAAACGTTTCGTAGTAAAAACTGTGCGTTTTCAAATTGCTAACATGGGTTTTAAAAATAAAAATCTACGGAAATAGCCAGATTTTCTTTTCTTAAAGATGTCGCCTCATCCATGGATCATAACGAAGCACTTATTGGAATATTTTTAGATCTTTCAAAAGCCTTTGACGTCATTGATCATCACATTTTACTCTCAAAATTACCTTCGTATGGAATTCGTGGTGTTGCTCTAGATTGGTTATGTTCGTACCTTAAACAACGATCCTAGTGAGTAGAAATACCTTACTGGAATAATGGAACATTATGTACACATCTTTCTGATTCTTTGCCAATTGCATGTGGAGACCCGAAGGGATCGATTTTAGGTCCTATTATCTTCCTACTGTACGTAAACGACATGCCCTCGTGGATTAGAAACGGAAGAACAGTTCTCTTTTTGTGGATGATACGAATATTCTTTGCAATAACGAAATCGTAAATAGTACAATAGCAGAGATTTCAAATTGATTCCGTAATAACAAATTAATAGTAAATGAAAATAACTGTTTCAATGCAGTTTTCCATTTCAAATAAACAGTTCTGCACTTCATTGAAAATGAACGGTGTGCCATTGACTGATCTTAAGGTAACAAAATTTTTAGATCTTTCGATTCTGTCAAACCTTAAATGGAACGTCCATTTAAATGAATTGAACACTAAATTAAGTTCTTTATGCTATGCTTTCAGAATCCTTTCAAATTCAGTCAGCCTCCACACTGCTCGTTGGGCATATTTCGCGAATGTTCATTCCCGGCTGAGATTATGGCATAATATTCTGGGGAAATACATCTTGTAGTTCCCAGACTTTTAGATTCCAAAAACGAATTGTACGAATAATGTAATAATAATAATATGTAAATCCCACCCATGTGCTTCTTGTAAGCCTCCCTTTATTCATCTAGGTATTTTACCATTACCTTGTCTCTTCAGATATGAATCAGTGGTTTTTGTCAAAAATGACTTACATAAGGGTGGCAATATATTTTCACCAAACGCCGTTGTCTATAACTACAATACTCGTACAATAGTAATCATATTCATCAGGTGACAGTATCAACACCTCACTACAAAAAATTCACATATAATACATGTACATTATTTTACAACACCTTGCCAGATGACATTTAACGATTAAATTCGATACAAAAGTTTAGAGGCTATACCGAGCATCCAAAAGGAATGTAATATTAATTTTAACAACAACATTTAGTGTATTATTTTCCATTCGGATTGTATAATTTTAAAGAACATGTAACAAGTATTGTACTTCAGCTTCTGGGTCAATGACCCCAATCGCCATCAGGTTTTTGTCCAGTTTCCCTGATTCTTGAGCAAATGCTGAGACGGCTCCTTGTTTTGCTTCTGGACATAAATGTAACTTCAAATTAACTTCTCCCCATAGTACGTCACACAGTTTTTACTGTTTTGAAATTAATAAATTTCTTGTGCCTTACTATAGCGTAAGCACAGAAGCTTGCAAGCTTTTAAGTTCACGTCTTGTGTGCTTTACTTATGCGAACGCATTGTGAATGAGTCCGCTTATGGACGTGATCCTTACTTTTGTGCTAACGCCATGCTTACGTTTGTTTGCATTGTGAATAGGCCTTAAGAGCCGCCGGAACGGGACGAGTGGTAGGACTGCACGGATCGGAAGAAACGGAAGAAAGAGGAAGCGAATGGAAGTGAAGCGCAAGAGCAGTCCGAACAGAAGGAATGGGCATGGTGGAAAGACCAGAGACTCCTGCGGCGTTGGACGGGAGGGGCTGGAGGTGTTGATATGGCGTCCTGAGATGGAGGTGCGTGAAGCTGGAACAGTCACGTCAGCACACCGGAATGAAACTTGTCAAATGACTTATTGCTAATTAGTCGCTAAATTTTGAATTAATGGTTGCGTATTTTCGAGGCGAAAACAACTGAGAGCTGGCTTGACGCGACAAGTTAAATTCGGGTTGTAGCACGACGGAAACCATAGAGAATTTATTGCTAATTAATTGCCACGTACCTTCGTGGCGAAAACGGGTGTGAGCTGGCTTGATCCGTCAAGGCAGCACATAAAGTTTAATTCGGTTTGCGAATAACTGTAATCACGACAATAGTGGCAATTAATGGACAGTAATTAGCAATTAATCATTGAAGGGTTTTTAAATGCTTAAGGGTTTAGCGAATTTAAGTTGTGTGTGCTGGCGTCAGATCACACCCGTTTTCGCAACGAAGATACGTGGCAATCAATTCTAAATTGTGGCAATTAATTCGCAATAAATTATCTCAGGGTTTCCGTTGAGACGAGACCGAAATTTAACTTGTGTATCCTGGCTCCCCTGCTCACACCCGTATTCCCCACGAAGATACGTGTAATTAAGGTGGTTAGAGCAAGATATTCCCTAGTAGACAGAGAGTCCATATTAAGTTCAAAAACAATTATTTGCGAGATAAGTGGGTATTGTGGGACCTACATAAACCAAATAGGGACTTTTATGCTGAGTTTTATTTCATTATTCGAATTAATTTAGTTTAATAGATGTAAAATAAAAATATTTTAATACCACATAAAGAGTACCGTTGACTAGTTTCTTAACTACTATCAACAGATCGCGTGGCCACGGAATAAAAAATTGAAGCATACGATTGAACATAAAAAATTACTATTACACAATAAGTAGGTGTAAAATCATAATGAGTTACATTATAGACACATATCTATATATTTTTGTACAGCGGTCGCTAATAATGGCAAAAATTTCAATGTGTGAGTGGGGCAAAAAGTCCGTAATAAATTGAGCAACATCGTAATGTCCTTGAGATTGGCATGACTGCTCAGAGCTCATGCTTCTTCAAAGTTTCATTGTTTTGAATCACTATGAATACTGTTCGTTGCCTGGTCGACACGCGGTTAATATCACAATCTAAGCGAATTGGCAGAAGTGGAGAGGAAACAACATAATTTCCCCATTACTATGAGAAAAATTACGTAATAAAGTTTTCAAATATTTTTTCAATGTTTGTTTCTCTCTAATTTTTATTTCTTGAATTACATGAACCAATGGTAGGGCAAACCTTAGATTATTCGATTGCTTAACAAGATCAAAAGTTTGGTTCTCTCCAACATTGTATAAAGCTTTATATTTAACTTCACCGACATTGTAATCATTGACTTCTTATCATAATATATTTTGTTTTGTTTTTTCTGTTATTCCCCTATTTTAATTTTGTTTAGTTAATTAAACTTCATGATCAATTTTTAATGTTTTAATAGTTTTTATTGAAATTTTAGGAATATTTTAGCAATTGCAATGTGCCGCATTATTTCCAGCGGTGCGGTTATATAATTCATAGAAACTATTTGCTGGTTTTCAGCATAATTTTATATCATGTAGATGCAAATTATTGTGTAAAGTACACATCAAGTTAAAGCTGATAAAATGAAAATACTGCATCAGATAATTCTGAGAGCTGTATTATTCAGACCTTCAATAATAAAATTATACCATTGTTGGAGATAAAATCTTCAAAAGAGATTTCTAAGTGGCTTAGTCTTTCGTAATTGTTTGTCTTGATGTTGCACTCAAAATGAAAAAAAGGTTTAAATGTTTTGAAAATAAAATGAGAACCATTCAAAATTCATTATTATTGTTCAGGAAATGCAAACAATTAGATAAAATATAGTGCTGAAGAGAAAAGGAGTTACTATGAAAATACTAAAACTACCAAAGCTGGATATATCATTACTCTAACAATTTCAATAAAATGTAATTATTAATTATAAATATAATTATTAAATTTGCCCAAGCGGATTTAAATACTATAGGTGTTCAAGCACAAAAACTATGGGGCCTCATTAAAAAAAAATCTTGAAAACTAATTATGAATAAATCTAAAAAAAACAGTAATTATGATAGAATAAATCATTGTTCCAATATGGATGTAAAGTAACAAATTGATTTCAAAGTAGAAATTGCCTTTTAAATTTATCATTTACAAATACATGTTTGGTTTCTTATTGTTCCATTCAATTTATTTTTAAAATCAAACTTTATTGTTCAGTAAACTATTTGAGTAATGCTTATTTAAATAAAAACATTTTTGAAGTTTTTAATATTTATTTTAAAAAAACTGGCACGAGAATGGGAGTCTCAAGCCTAATTTTGCTAGGAGGAAATCCTGCATTCACCTATACATTGAATGGTGACCATAAAATTTCATAAAATATTTTATTTAACCCCAGCATTTTATTAACACCAACAAGATAGTATTTTATCATTGCAACACATTTGAAGCCACTGCAAAGTCTATTTCTTTCTAAATTAAATGCCCATTCAGTAGCAATACCATTTGAGGTGCTGATCTATGCTAAAGATTGTTGCTTTGAGTTCTATGTAAGCGTCTGTGGTCCAAAGACAATGACAATCCACTGTGTATCTCCATAATAAAAAAGAGAATATGAGTAGTTTTCGAATAATTGAATAAATGATCATTGTTCAGGAGCAAGAAACTGATGTACGGCACAATACGAAACAATAATACTGTACTGAATGTTTAAAAAATTCTATGAACTCTCAAGATCACCCAAATTTCTCAGGGAGTAGTATCAAAGTGAGTCATTGGGAATATTAATTGAATTGAAATTTCATTCTGATCGCACTAAACGTTATATCCATAAAATTCCAATTTTATGAATATCTGGTTACTATCAAACGAATGTTCTCCAGGAGTGATGACATAATTGATCCCAGAAAATCCAGAGGCATGTACGAACTCTTGCAAGGTCTTGTCACTCGATTTGAATAAAGCGCGTTGCGTGCTCGCTGTTGCCGAGATGCACGTCAATGTCCCGACCCTCTAGAAAACGCGCGAACGTCTCCCTTTGGACTGATATAGGCTTATAATTTTGCAAAATTCTCCCATTTGAAACGGTAGATTTCCTTCAAATTGAGCATGTTGATTCTTCGAGATGCTAGATACCAACAGAAAAGTTTTTAAAAGCATGTTCAGCAGTTAATTTTCTCACAATTTTAAAATTGCACGTTAGATCTCTCAGGTCCCCACAAGAGCCCATGTTAAAACAGCAAAATTTACAGTCTCGTTACGCAAAAACTGGACGGTGAAATCGATCCAAATTCTACCAGAACATAGATGAACCAGTTATCTTTCGATTAATATAATAAAAAAAGGCATGTTAAACATAACACTTATCTCACTCTAACCACCTTAACACATTATGTGAGGGTTTCCGTCGGGCTAAGCCCCGAATTTAACTTGTGTGTGCTGGCGTGGCTAAAGCCAGCTCATACAAGTTTTCGCCTGGAAAATACGTGGCCATTAATTTCAAATTTAGCTATTAATTAGATATAAATCATTTTACATTTTTCATTCAGAGGTGCTGACGTGGCTGTTCCAGCTTGACGCACCTCCGAAATGTGAGGGGGGGTCGTAGCGTTTAAGGGGAGAGGTATGTCTAGAGCGGAATAGAGTAGATGGGAGGGAAGGGAGTTGTTTACAAGACGGCCACGCCATACAGATGGTGCGTGCGGGATCTGCAGCAAAAAGTGCAAATCTTGGGATTCATGATTATCTTGTGGGAAAGTCTCTGAATACTTACAAGATCACCTATCAGTGTCAAAAATGTAGACCTTTGCCAAGTTTGGCAATACCTTAAAAATACTAAAAATCATGAAGTTCACAGACAAAAAAACTAGTGGTGGTAAAACAGCAAAACTACTACTGCTTTTCGCAATTAGTAATAGTTATGTAATACTATTTATAGCACAATTGCTCTCCGAATTATTTTTTGTAAAACTCATTTGAAATCGTGGAATATTTGGTGCGAAAAAATAAGCAGAATGCGAGAAAGTAAAATGTTTAAAAGTTAATAAATAATACGATACCGATAGCGTTGGCAAACAAGTGCAAATAGATCTAAAGATATATAATGGTAATTATGCAACACTGTGTTATTGTAATATTCGACGATTATATAAAAGCATTCGTTTTTATTACCGCGAACGAAGAGATGCAGTAATTATCGCCTTCTATTATGTGTGCCGCGTTACAACAATGGATAACAAACAACAATGACCGTTCATATTTATTTTCACATTTACTACAATTAAATAATGCAATTTAAAATGAAATAACATAAACATTAATAAAATGTTATAATCTACAAATTCTAACTTACGTAGTATCCAAATAGGGAGCGGGCGACTGAAGGCTAGCCATCTTTATTTTATATTTATTTCAAATACATTTTAAATAATTTCTAAAAGCTATAATGGAAAGAATGATCAAAGAAATATTAAATATGAAATAATATACATATTCTAACTATCGTATCATCCAACTGCCTGAAAACACTTCTAAAATGACTATCATGAAGTGCCGGATTTTCAGAGCGGGTGATTAAATTTGACGCCCAATTATTCCAAATATACTCGTGTTTCCAAAATTTTCTACATGACATTATTTGAAAATCGGTTTTTGATGAATACATTTCATTTTTTAAAGAAATGTATCGCAAAATTACACGAAAAATTTTCAATTTTTCGGAAAATTGTGCATGACTTTATTTTAAAATCTATCTTTAAGGAACATTTTGTTCAGGGAAAAAATCTCGGTCTTTAATATTTTAGTTGTAGGAAGACGCCGAAAATTCTTGAATTTTTCAATTTTCGAAAAATTAGTTTTCAACCAACTTAGGTCAAGCGCCATTCTCTTAAGTGTACTTCACTCTTTCCAACAACAAAATTTAATCATAGTCGATGGCGTCACTTTTTTTAATATGTCCCTGGGGCTTCATGTAAAGTACCTCCCTAAATGAACATGTCGGTTTCAAATTCAAGAGACCGCATCAGCCAGCATTTATCACTACCCCTACTAAATATTTAAAAGCCTTTTTACTTTCTCGCTACCGCTTACGCAATGGTGTTGAAGTGGTGCGAGGGAAAATGGCAAATTTTCAACAGAAAAACTCTTTATTGCGGGGCCGTGGTAACGATAGTAAATTACTTCAACGAACACGTTGTATCCTCAGAATTAATGTTTTATGGATCCTTGATACCGAAAAATCGATTGACGGCAAAACGTCTGTCCGTCTGTGAACAACGCATGAAATAAGATCATGTTCATTTTTTACTTTCCCGTATACTTACGTTGTACGGTGTATTATAGGTAGGGAAAGTAATGTAATGCTGCGGAAAATCAATTTCGAGATTTCAACGGAAATGCACGTTTTGGGGTCCCCTGATTCCGGAAAAGATTTTTTATTTTCAAAACCTCCGTTGATCCGTCTGTCTGTAAACACCACTAGCGCCTAAACCATACATCTTATTCTTGTTTGTTTGTTTTTTACAAATGGAAGAAACCCCTGTTCATCTGGCTCTACTCGAATCTTTGATATTTTAAAAATAATCTTTAAAATTTGGGGGATACGTTACATAAAGTCCCCCGGAAATTTTCTCAAAACGGCCCTAATTTTTTCTTAAAATTTCTTTTATAAATAGAGTAAAATACAATTATAAAGGTGGCTTTGTTCCGATTTTCAGGTTTCTCTGAATTTTCAAAAATTTCAAAATGTTTCCCTTCCTACAACTACAAAATTGAAGATAGAGATTTGTTCTTCATAGTAAGTTCTTTCGTTAAGGTCATGCACATATTGAAAATTTAAGATTTCGAGGATTATGTGAAAGTTTAAAAAATTAGAAAAAGATTTTCTCAAAACAGCTCCAAATTTTGTCTTTAAACTTTTGGCAGAGAATGGTCACGCTTATGACCAAAGAATGATCAGTAGTATCGATAGCGGAGACGGAACGGGAAGTGTAAAGCGAAAAAGGGCAGCGAGCAAGCGAGCCAACCAGTATTAGTGAACTTGGTAAGCGCATTCGCAATGTTGTCTATTTGCGAACCACAGTTCAATTGCGACGTCTGATCTGGAATTCCCGGACCTCCTCCTCACGAGGTCCGTAAAATTAGCGTAACAAAGTTTTTAAAAAACTGGAATTAAACTCAAAATTTGTCGCTAGTTTGTTGCTGCTTGTTGGCAAACTGGACATCTAGTTAGCAGCGCTAGTAAGTACCAGAAAACGAAAAAAATTACAAAGATAAAGAAAAAAATAATTACATGGGAATTTGTCGCTTTTTTGTTGCCCTGTAGTAACGGAACGTTTAACGATGTCATCTTAACGTTGGCCCATTATCAACTTGTACAGGTTCGTTTTGCGGTTTATTATCTGGAAAGGATCTGATCTGGTCAATATGTCTTTTAACATTTTTGTCTCCAAACTGTATCGAGTAATGAAGATCTCCAAGGCCGTAGACGACAGTGTCTGGAACCCATTTATCCAGGCTAGGATTGCCGATCAAGAAGTAAACTTGTCCTATTTCCAGTGTACGGAAAGTCGAGTCCATTTCGGTCCGTTGTTTTTCGCTGACCCTGGTGTGAACATCGACCTGCCTCACCAGATTGAGCCATGTGCGAAGTTCTCGTCTCAAGAACAGTTGAGCTGGAGTCTGATCAGTGGTGGAGTGTGGAGCTTTTCGGAATTGGCGAAGGAACTAGTTGAGGTTAGTTCGCAGGGATCTCTTGGTAGTCTTCGTTGCATTAAGTGCGTCCTTCACAGTTTGAACATTACGTTCTGCTTGACCATTAGTTGATGGGTGATACGGTGCTGTTAGCTTGTGGTACTTCACACCACTGCTCTTCAGAAATTCTTTGAAGTCTTCGGCAATGAACTGTCTGCCGTTGTCTGAGACGACAGTTACGGGGCTTCAATGGGCTGTGAATAGATCGTCCATCAGGGCAATTGTTGCAGCCGCAGTTGTTGAAGTTGTAGGCTTAACTTCGAGCCACTTGCTGTAGGCATCAAAATTAGTAGTATGTTGCCTGCCACGGGGCCGGCCTAGTCGATGTGTATTCGTTCATACGGTGCCTTTGGATACTCCCAATGGTGGTCACGAAACTTCGGTGGTGCGTGTGCTTGAGATGCACATGTGCAAGATTTTGCGAGGTTTTCAATGTTTGAGTCGATGCCTGGCCAAAAAACGAAACAACGCGCCAATCCTTTCATTTTTACAATACCCAAGTGAGCTGTATGTTGATCTTTGAGAATAGCATTTCGTAGAGTTGGTAGGACCACGACTCTGCTCGAGCATCAAGCAGATAGCGGCGAGCGTGTATTTCACTTTTGGAGCCTTGAACTCGTGGCGGGCGAGATCTTGACCTGTTTCCAAGAGTTTGACGATCGTGTCGAAATGAGGGTCTCGTTTGGTCTCACGTGCAATTGCTTCTGACCTAACAGGTAGTTGCCGCGTCTGATGAACTGCAAAAAAAATCATAATCATCGAAATCCCCCGACTCTTCCCTCAAGCGGAAATGAGTTTCTAATGGCATGGATGGTAAATGGAAACGGAGCTCGAGAGCAGTAGTCGGCATTTGCATTGGCTTTTGACTTCTTGAAGAGAACGTCATAGTCAAAGTGTGCTAAATAGCCCGCGTAATTGGCCATGCGACTGATGCACAGCACTGGACTTTTCTGGATGAAGGATCTGTGTCAGCGGTTTATGGCCGGTGATCAGTGTGAAGTGGCGGGCGCACAGATATTTGAAGAACTTTTGTACTGGCTATACAATTGCAAGTGCTTCTTTGTCAATTTGAGGGTACCTCTGTTCTGTTGCTGACTGGTATAAGCAATGGGGCGTTCTCGACCCTTGCTAAGTCGTTCGTCTTGGTTTGTGTTCAACACTCTGGGCCTGCTCGGCGCTCTTCCCAGTTTGGGTTCATGGCGCTAGCGTGGGGTAGATAGTGGGAAAGGGGGAGGGGGGACGTGGGGAGGAATCTCTCACTACCCCGTACTTGACGTTGTTCGGACAGAGGGGAAGGGGAAGGGAGGGAGAGAAGAGGGGGGAACAACAGATAGAAAAGAGAGTAGGGTGTTATTTACGTGGGAATTTGTGGCCGGTATCGGGGGGTAGGTGGAGTTATGATGTGCTAGGCGGGGGGAGTTTGAGTATGTCAAGGGGGTGGACGAATCTTGTTTTGTGGAGGGGTGGGTTGTGGAGGACGTGTTGATGGGGACGGGTTTGGAAAAATTGGGTGTAATGGGGTTTCGTGAGAGCGTTAGTAACGTCTTTCCGTGCTGTGTCAAAAATGTCTTTGTCTATTGCGTAAGTTAGTTTCTGTCGAATCTGTTGTAGTTAATAAGTGGAGGGGCGAAATGACAGTCCGTAGGAATCTGTTTTCGGTTTTTGATCAGTTTGTTGTAGTTGGTCTTTGTTGTCGTTCCCAGGTCGCCCACAGTTGATATGTCAGAGATTGGCTTTGCATGTATGTCTGTAGATGTATAGTTTGGGTCTGGTAGGCTGTGAGTGGATGCGGTCAGACGGGATGAGGGAGTTTAATCTCTATTAGCTTTTCTGGGCGTAATTACCGTCGATATGTCCATTCCAGGATAGTTTGCTGTCTGAGGGTGATGCCTAAATATACTGTCTCGTTAGTCCAGTGAATTCAGTGTGTGTCTATATGAGTGGGGTGGAGTTGGGTGCTGTCTTGCCGGGAAACCTGTAGTGAAAAATATTGCCAGCGCTTTTGTGGGATTTAGTTTCAAAGTTTTGTTGTCTTTTGCCCAAGTCGTAGATGTGTCTAAGTCGTTTTGTTAAAATTTGGGCAGATGTGGGGTAGTCTACGTCTTGTCACTGCCAAGTCCTAAGTCGGTGGTCACAGTACTGCGCCCAGTCAGTTTTGTTGGCGTCTGTTGCCAATAGGAGTGGCAGTGACGTCACACTGCAGGAGTACCTGTGCGAGGTCAGCGCATCCTGAAGATCCTTATAAGCCCTTTCACCCGCGGGGTCCACACGAGAGGTCATTCAGCAGCCATGTCTCTAAGTTCGATAACCTGGAATGAATGCGCTTTAATAGCGTTCTTTCCCCAGAAACAGCTGCGGTTCATCCGAGTTGTGGTTTCGGCGCGTCTAGGACATGCGTATCCGATTTATCGATCCCGTCGCATCGATCTTGTGCCAAGGCTATCCAGTACAGGTTCTGCGAATTTGCACTTGGCTCGGTTCAGTTTGAGACCATGTTGGTGAAAATGCTCCCAGTTGTTGCCATGTAGGGCTGCAAGTGAATTTTTCAAAATTAGCTGCAAAAACAATAGTGTCATCGAAGAAACTTACATTCTTGAGACCTTGTATGACAGTGTCCATACGCCGCTGCCAGATAGCAGAATATTAACTGCACCATAGACAGCACGGGTTGGCGGATCAACCATGAGTTGGAGTGTTGAGAGTGAGCGCGTGCCTGAATTCGTCGTAAAACTTCCAGGTGGGTGTATGCGTCAGTACATCTAGGTGGCAAGAAGGTTTGCGCCTCGCGTTCCTTACCTTTGGGATTGGATGTTCGTCGACGATAATTCATGGATTGGAGAGTGCGTTTGTAGTTTCCCGTGATCTCAATTTTCCGTTCTTCTTGGCGACTATATACGTTGTAGATGCACATCTGAGTACTCTACTCTCTTGTAAAAACGGATGCGTCTTGGCATCGGATTCTTTGGTGTAAGCGTCTCGCAGGGCCACGGGGACGTCTCGAGCTCGAGCAAAAGATGGCGAGGCAACCCGCTTCAGGTGATCTTGCTTGTGGGCCTCATAACTTTCGGGAAGATCGCTGAAAACATCCCTGGAACGATCGATGGTGGCGTCGAGTTCCTTTTTCTGGTCCTGAGATTTAGAATGGCTCGGTGGAGAGGTCCTAGATTGATTCTGGTTGGCTAAGATGTTTTCAAAATTTATCTCCCGCACCAAACTCAGAAATCCATTATCTTACCAAGTAGCGTTCAAATTCAGCGTCGACGACATAGAGGTTAAGGTTCCTGGTATACAAAGAAGGGGGAGATACCTGGAATGGGGAGGGGGCGTTAGCCAGACTGAAAGGCCCTTCTCTATACAAAGTAATTTGCTACACCGCACCGGGCCGTAGGTGCCCGGGGGGAGAGGGATGGCCGCTGGTTAAGAAAGGAGGCGGAGGATGACAAATTTACACGAATTGCATTGCACACACGATTTATTAATACTAAATTTCTATTCTACGTTGATGGATGATATGACAAATGAAGTATATTAATTGTACATAAATAAAATTAAATGAATGATACAAATGGTTGGATATACGTTACTCATCACCGTGAAGTGACGTCGTGCACGGTTGGTCGAACTACCCTTCCATGGCCACACGGCATGCCGAATACCTTATGCTGGGTGGTACGCATGCGTGGACCTCAGCAGTGCTCCTCTCCCGGGCGAAGCGGGGAATGCAGGCGCCACACAGTTCGCTGGTTGCGTGGAGAGTATGTCCCGCAGCTTGACCACGAACCGGGCCCTGGTGGGCCCTGACAGCAAGGGTGTGCGGGAGCACACACGGTCTCTCGCCACCAGGTTACTGAAGGTGTGTGATCGGTCTGTCCGTACACCTGTATAGTGGCTGCTCGTCGATGATAGAGTAGCGCACTCAACTTTCTGATACACGTGCGAGGGCAGCGTTTTACTGCCGCGAAGCGCCAAAACATGAAAATGTGTTCGTGAGCACGGAGACTGCTCAACGAAAAGCCATGGCAGGCGCTGTGGGCCGGTGCCTCTCGCGGTGGTATCTCCAAGTCTGACGCACAAGTGAAGTGGCTTGCAAGCAGAAGGCTGCAGCCCCCTCGGGAAAGCGGCGGGGGGGTGGGCGTTCGGGGGAGCAGGCCGGGCGGCGCTTGGGTTGCGGCGGGCGCACCCTGCGGGAGCGGCCGCCTCCGGAGGGAGGGAGCAACCACCCGCCTTTGCGCGAGGGCTTTGTGTTGTGACGGAACATCTGGATGTTGCCCCGATGGTGGCGGTGACTAACGTCTTACCGGTGCAGTTGATACAGTGGCCGGTGTAACTGGTGCAGAGGCGATCAGTTTTTGCAGCATAAAGTTTGGTTTAATTATACTTAACTTCAATTTGCTCATGAACGAACAGAGGGCGCAGGTGTCAAGTTTCATCTTAACGATGGTTCCCTCTATACTGACGTCGATCAATTGCCGTCCTGGGAACTGGACTTTTCCAATAATTTCAATCTTACTGAGATAAACAGTGTTGCTGCGGTCGGCTGGTAATTCTTCTGCGGCCTCTTCAGTTACCTGATTAGTCCTCTGTTGTCTCGGTTTGTATCAGCAAACTTTGGCAATGCGGCCCTCCTTACCACATTTCCGACATTCAGCATCAAAAAACCGACATTGACTGCGAAAGTGATCTTCACTACACCCCGCGCACGTTGGCTGATTCTCTGATGTTGTCTGATTTGGTTGATGAAACCCTTGTTGTGGCCGTGATTGGTTGCCGCTCTGTCGCCGGCTTGTTGACAAACTTGGAGGCCGTTGGTTGTTGCTCCGTAACGGTGGCTTCTCATAACCTATCCGACGGGTCGAATCGAATCGGGTTTCAAGGTTATGTCGTCAGCTTTGACTTCGTTAGCGGTGTTGCGCGTGGCTTTGAGTGCGTGGGCAATCTCGCACGCAGCGGTGAAGGTCTGTTTTCTTAGCGATGATTTCATCGCACATATCCCTCGATTCCAGTCCTTTAGTCAATTGTTCAATTAGCATTCGGTCTAAAAATGTGCAATTCTCACAATAAGTTGCTGCTTGTCTTAATCTAAGAGCGAAGCTGGCTATTGACTCCCACTCCTTTGCATTGTGCTTCGAAACTTGATGCTTTCAGCGTATTTATTGTGCGTGGCGTCGAAATGTTCTGTCAATTTCAACTGGATCTCACCGTAAGATAGATTTTCCGGGTTCTCTGGGCTTACGAGGATCTTGAGAGAGTCGTTGAGTTCAGGCCCAATATAAACACGTGCGTACTGTGCGTGTTCATTTTCGGGGACTCGGTTCAGCTTCAGAGCCCAGGTGAACCGTGTAAAATAGTCTGCCATGGTTGTTCCGTCGGCGGCGCGATATGCTGACATGAAAAACTGTGGAGGACGAGGCTGTGCCAGTGCCGCTGCCATTGATGCGTTGTTTTGGGTCGACGCTGTAGACTGCCTGAAAGCACTGGCGATTATCTCAGATAGCGTCTGTAGAAGGTCCGGCGATACGTTTTGATCCATGTCTAGGATGGGCGGTGTGCTGCTTCTCTAACCCGCGTGACGTTAGTCTGTGTTCGCGACTAGCGCGCGTGGTCGCGTTAGGGTCGTAACGGTACGTGACGTTGAGATACTGATCGAAACTTGTTAGAGTCGAGGCTACGAACGCCACGTGGTGCCGATCGGGTCGTAACTGATACGGATCGTGGTCACTTACAGGTTATGATCAACACTTCGAGTTGAGGTTATTATTGACGCGTGGTAGAGTTGAGGTTATGATCGACACGTGATCACGTTTCACACTTTTTCACACAGATCAAATATTATTTATCTATCCCACTTCTGACACCACTATTATGTTCTTGAGGATGATAAATAATTCGTTCGGAAAAGTTAAAGTATAAAACGTTTATTTTATTCACAATACATAACAGGTAAGAACGCGCGACATCGTATTAACGGTCACTCGGGAACACGTCGGCATAGAGTAGAGATATATCTCTTCTATGCTTGTATCTCTCTATGCACGTCGGGGAGAACGTCCGTCCGCTACGATTGACGGCGAGAGACTGAGGCAGTGTTGCCAGATGTGTTTAGAGAGATTCCGCCATGTTCGTTTCAGTTTCCGCCGAAAATCCGCTGAATTGGTTTTAAATTTCCCGCCTAAATCCGCTTAACGTAAAATAAATTATTTTTCCATATTTAAATGTATTAATTTATTCTATTAAAACAAAAATATGATTGCGAAATATAGTGGCTTTATTGAACCTGTAATTCAATTTTTAGATAGTATAGAATGCATTATTTGGGTGAAAATTTGCAAAATAATAACAATTGATTTCAGGTAGTATATAATTTATTGTATAAGTATTATATTATTTATTCTTGCTAGTAACATGGAGTTAGAAATTTTCAAAATATACATCTGTGCAAGACAACTTAGTAATAGAGGTTAACGAAAACTGATGCTGTACTAACTTTATTAATTACCGCCGTTTATTCCGCTGTCCGCGAAACTAATGTTTTTTTCCGCCGTACGAGTTCAAAATCCGCTGAAAACGGTACCGCCGATATGGCAACATTGGACTGAGGCATGCTCGTTGCAGCAAGAGAATGGCAGACTGCGTCAGTGCGTCGCGTGCTACCAACTGTTGAGCGCCAAATCACCAACAGCAAAAGAGGGATAAATTTAGGGTGCATATACAACACTCTCCAAAAAATGTTTAAATGTAAAACGAAAGAAACATTGAATCCCATACATTTCTACGAAATTTTATTTAACTTCAATTTAATATTACCACCGTACGCTGCCTTTGGCAACAATATAACGATGGATATTTGAGAAGTTCATTGTTAAATGGCGTGATGGGAAAATAAGATTAGAGGTTTTTATTTACGTTAGTGTTACAATGTTCCCTACGAATAAAATGGTTTGTAAAAGATTAAGTATTGAAGTCGGGAAGAATGTATATACAGATATGCATAAGGTATTGATTACGTAG
The DNA here is from genome assembly GCA_017312745.1 of Gryllus bimaculatus. Classification (NCBI taxonomy): domain Eukaryota; kingdom Metazoa; phylum Arthropoda; class Insecta; order Orthoptera; family Gryllidae; genus Gryllus; species Gryllus bimaculatus. The sequence continues at coordinate 678,289 of BOPP01000059.1, read as the reverse complement.
AATCGACTGCATTCATAATGCGTTATATTGGATGGCTTCTACTTCTGGTTGTTCAATTTATATTTTCTTGCCTGTATGATGTGCTGGAAATTGTGTGAGCAGTTACAAATAATGCCAGAAAGTATGTGCTGTTGTAGCTCCAGTAGTTACATTTTTTTGCTTAAAAAAGCGGCGTTTCCGGGCAAAATGTTTGTTGGCATACCTGATATTCGTATTCATCTACCCAATAACATACAGAAACCAAATTTACTATCCGAAAACTTTATCTTGTTTTCTACCACTTGATTGGACTATCAATTAGGTTTGCTCTCTTTAAAAACTGATTTAAATGTAATATGGAAGAAAATTGTAGAAATTGACTATGACAATTATGTACGAACTTTTTATTTAATGTACGATAATTTGATATTAACTTTTCAGCTATCTTGCCACACTGGTTATCAAGTTGCAATTTAACAATAGGAATGTCGCGGTACGGCCTGATTTTTCACAGAATAAACTGATATTGTCGGGCGGTATTTCTAGATAAGCGTTTCTTGTGAAAGGTTGTATCATCAACAAGGACATCTTTGATGTAAATAGATTTAAATTTTGAATTTCTAGTGTTCATATATTTTAGTTTAGTGATTTAGTCTTAGTTCCAGTAATTATTTAATTGTAGTTAACTAATTCGTGTAAATTAGATTTCTAGAATAATAAGTTACTTTAATTGTCAATTATTAATTAGTTGCAGTTTAAAAATTAGAAGAAAATATTAAGAAGATTGTTTCACTCATGTGTAGTAAGTAACGATTGTTATGTAAGAGTACATTCAAATTTCACCAATCCAGACATCTATCGCCATAAAATTATTACTTTGTTTTCATTTTTAAGATAAAGATAGCAATAATAGCTTGTGAGCATCAATACAATATTAAAATGTGCCGTTTTGGAAATGTTCATAACTGAAATAGAATGGATTATTAAAGATCCAGTGCCGAAAAACAACAAAAGAAACACAAAAGGTGTGTGGGAACAATTTCAAGAATTTTGTGAAGATAGGTAATACAAATGGCCAGCACAAACTACAAATGAACAAATTACACATATTGTGGGCAATTAATATGCGAAGATTAGATCGTGAAGAGTACAAAAAATATACTATGATAACTATGTGGAACGATACACCAACATTATTCAGGAAAAGACTCTGAGGACACTGTTCAATCCATTCGAAATGGACGAATCCCGCTGCTAATTCAGCTTGTACGTCTTCCACGGCATACGTAGACGGAACACTCAACTTCCTACAATTTTAATAAATGTTCTTGTAAGTACTTTTGTTGTAATTGTTTTTTGAAAGTTTTATTACCATAAAAACGAAACATTTGAAATCATTTTCTGCATTAAACTGTTAGTCATATTTTACTTGATTATTAGTTATTCCAAGAGGCAGTAATAACTCGGAGCTGAATAAAACTTTTACAATTCCGGTAGCACTTTTGATTAGTATTTGTCTGCTGCGTAATTCCTGTGATTTTAATAATCATTTGATTCATGCAATGTATTAATTCGTGAAACAGTCGCACTAAATGCCACTCTTTACGTGCTGTGAAATTACTCTTGAAAATATTTGCCATGACATATGCAATGCCTCCTTACATCGTAATGTAGGCGGCGTTGGCATATGCCAAATGAATGGTTGATTGATGCTTTAACAACTCCGCGCTGGAAACAGCGGGGGTTGTAGGCAGCGACATCTACCACCACCTGGTCGCGTTATTGATTTCTAATTTTTTAAGGATAAAATATGCATTTAATTGTCGAATATGTGTTTAGATATTAGATAAAAAAATTAGTTTTCCCACTTAATGTTCTACGATTTGTTATGAGTTTGTGTTGACTGAGTTGTGTAAGAAGGGTAGCAATTGCGCTTTATAATATTACCATCCGTTATATTGTGTGCGAGAAAGTACGTGCTGTTGTAATCCCACTATATATAGTAGAGAGTTTTATAGTTGAGACATTGTGTTTAATACTGCCCGTATTTCAATCAAAATGGCTAGAAAACATCTAAAATTTTCAAAAAATATTGCATTAATAAAAGAATTAATATGAACAATCTTTAATAATGTAGTTATATGATGACGTCGAATAAAATCATAGGTTTGTAATTATGGAAAATTTAAAGTTAACAGTGGAGGTCGGACCGCCATAAGTATGCCATCTTGCCATCATAAGTGTATTTCACTCTATTCTTACAAACAAATAAATAAAGAACTATTGCTACTGAATGACATGGGCTTTCTCGTACTAGTTAGTTTTCTAATTTCGTGGGCCTGCATTAGCTTTTGGATTTTGCCACCTCTTCCCAGCTGCCATCTATCGCCGTTCAAAATATATTTTCTCAATTTTTTAACCCCTATTGGAAGAAATGAAATGACTAAGAATGTTATAGAAGGGTAAAACCTCTTCCTAATTTAATTTTTTTGTCTAGAAATTTGGATCCGGTTATGAAGCACTTCTACTCACAAATACAATAATGTGTACAAATCGCTGGTAATATAAATATTAACATTGTGAAAGATATTTCAATACAAATACATTCCTGTGATTTTTGTAAAAAAAATCAAAATATCATTGTTTTTTAAACATGCATACAAAAAATACATCAAAGTGGCATTTGTGTCATGTTATTTAGTTCATTAACACTATCACTTCGAGAAAATGGCATTTGAGTTTCTGCAAATGAGGAATTTTGATCTCATTTTCACAGAAAGGTTTTGAGATACTATTTGAAGCAATAATTGTCACAAATGTCATAATGTATACAAATTGTAGGTAATGTAAATATTAACGATGTGAGAGATGTCAAAAACTTACGTATGTAGTTTTTGAACGATATAGCAAAATTATGTCGTCTCATAACAAAGAAGTGGATGAATCCAGTTGGTAAATTTAGAACTACGTGGTATAGTCAAAATCTATGTTTTGAGTCCTTGATACCGAAAAATCTACTGACAGCAAAATGTCTGTGAACAACGCTTGCGACTAAACCGTTTTGCCAATTTTCTCCAAAATCGATCTGTCGTGACACCTTGAATTTGAAACCGATGTTTTAATTTTCTGGAGTTCTTTACATGAAGTCCTTTAAAAAAAAAAAAAAAAAAAAAAAAGCTCCATCAATATTCAATTAATTTTGTCGCTGAATAGTCTGAAGGACGTTTATAGAGAATAGGTCCAGTAGTTTAAAACTAGGGTTGCCACCTTGTCAATTCCAGAAAACCGGAGGACCGCTGCGACCGGGAGGGGGGTAATTATTTATTTAATTGCTAAATAAAGTGTGTATGTGAGTGAGAGTGTTAATTTATAAATTAACTTACTTCATCTATTTATGTAATTCAAATATAAATAAAAAAAATAAATGAGAAAGAATATTTGGCTAAACCATTTTATACTAAATTATCATATATGGTAGGTTTTAACATACCTTTCTATTAATTCGTTTTTATATTACGAATTACACAACTTTACGGAATTTCTTAAAATGTTGTTTCGCTCAATAAATATAGTCTTAACTTCAGTTATTTCTAACAAAGAATTATGATTAATTATTTTTAGGTTATAGAGATATGTAAAACTTACATTTATAATTATTCGTTTTTTTACATTTATTTTCAAATTGGTATTGTATATCTGAATATTCAGCCTTTGATACGAAAATGTTGCATATATATAATTATATGCCCCCCGAACTAGGACGTTCCGAGCTTTGCGCGAGCCGTGGGAAACGCCCAGAATGTGCGGGTTGCCTGGAAGACAAGCGCCGGGCAGTTAAAATGCGCCGCTGCCGGCCGCCGCGAGTTAGTTAGTAGAAGATGTGAGTAGAAGTCAGTGCGTAGTAAGGCGTCAGTGAGTGGCAGAGAAACAGTCAGTCCGTCAGTGTGTCCGAAGTGGAAGCTGTGCTGTGAAATGTGCATTGCGGTGAAGAGTGGTGCAGCGGTTGAACAGCAGTCAGCAGTGTGAAGTCTGCAGTGGAAGCTGAGCTGTGAAGTGGGCATCGCGGTAAAACAGCCAGTGCAGTGGACCCTGGTGTGCGCAGTGAAGTGTGTGCGTCTGCGCAAGGAATTGTCGCGTCTGCGCAGCGGGAATTGTGTCTGTGCAGGGAATTTGGGTCAAGTCAGTGGGACGTGGACAGTGCATTGGACTGGCTGATACTGTAGAAGAAGAGAACTGTGTAAATAAATAGTGTGGTAAGGAGTGAACTGTGTAAATGAATCATCAAGAGCACGGAATCGTGTGTAAAGGAAAAAATAATTAAGTGTAATATATCTGTAAATAGGCCAAGCAGATTTTAGTGTATAATTGTTCACGAATAAACGTAATTGTTTAAATATTGTGTTGGTTTCAAATTCACCACGGAGAAACGTTACAATTGGTGTCAGTGTGTGGGGTGTGTGTGGGTTTAAATCAGTATAACGTGTGCCCGTGAATTGAAACCTTAATGAAAATGAATTCACAAAAAAACCTTACGCGGAACTGCAGAGTAAAATGAGTTGAAGATATGGATATTGGAAGACAGCGATCTGGACACCACCGGAAAGAAAAGCAATATTACAAGAACGTCTTGCCTAACGCGTTGAAGGCAGCAAGGAGAGGATCCAGAGTGTTCTTTTCGAGACGTTTTACGAGGGTATCTCTCTCCAGCATTTCATGATTTCATAACAGAATTGCGAAAAAAATGGAAGGAAAACTGACACAACGTCAGAATTTGAAAAGTGACAGAAATTGCAGAATTTCGCGAAGAAAAGGTGTTAGAAAACATGGAACAACAGATAACACCGAACTAGTACATTGGTTAGAGGAAGAAATGAGGCATGATAATTTTAAAAGAACGAAGGAGAAAGTTGACAAAATGGAAGAGAAAATTTCTGAAGAGCGAAGAAAATATACTAAAATCCACTAGAAAAGCAGCAGCAGCAGGAAGCAAGAAGAAAAGCAGAAAAACCAGAATCAGAAAGCAACAAAGAAGCAGTAGCAAAGAAGAAGCAGCCAGCAAAGGAAGAAGAAGGCAGCCAGCCAAAAGAAGAGAAACAGCAGCCAAAAGAAGAAAGCAGCCAGCAAAAGAAGAAGCAGCAGCAAAAGGAAGAAGCATGCAGCCAAAGAAGAAGCCAGCTGCCAAAAGAAGGAAGCAGCAGCAAAAGAAGCATGAAAACACCAGCTAAAAGAAGAGGCAGCAGCAAAAGAAGAAGAAGCAGCCAGCCAAAGAGCAGGAGGAAGCAGCCGGTACGAAAAGAAGTTTTTAAACGAGTTGTAGAAAATAAAGAGGGCTCTCAGAGAGGACAAAAGATTTGTCTACCGAATTTTGAAAGTTCCCGAATGAAAACATTGCAGGTCGTCCATTCCAGTCTGCTGGCCCCGTGCGCGGGAGGTAATGAAAATGACAGAGAAACACCACAGGAGTTTGTGAGTTGGACATGAAATGCTTAACTTTTGACGAGCTTAGGTCTTCATCATGCGGGCGGAATGATATGGCGCGTTGTGGTGTGCAATGAGGTGCATCAGGATCTGTTTACGGTACCCAGAAAATTTCATTTAGCGCATTGTGTGCCCAGGATCGAGAATATGACAGAGCGGTGTTGCTGCTGCTATTCAGAAGAAAATACAGGAAAATGGAAGAATTGGAGAAACCGGCGACCGGATATATGGAATGACCTGCTTCTTCGCGACCGCGAGTAAAGATGTGTATTTTGTAATCACGAAAATAAAAGTCACATCGCAAGGCCACCTTTTCAGAATCTTGGAAAACTCTGCTTGAAAATACGCGGGGACAACAAATACTGCATTATTTCACTAAACGCGATCCGCGGACGATCGCATCTAAGGAGGGGGCAATTGTACAATTATTTGGTCACCGGCGAATTCTCTGCGCGTGGATGCGTCATGGCGTCCTCCCCCCCCCGAACTAGACGGCTTCCGGACTTTGCGCGAGCCGTGGGAAACGCCCAGAATGTGCCGGCGTTGCCTGCGAGAACAAGCGCCGCGCAGGTTATAAATGCGCCTCTCTCTCTCTCGCGAGTTAGTTAGGTAGAAGAAGCCTTAGTAGAAGATGTGAGTAGAAGTCAGTGGCGTAGTAAGGCGTCAGTTAGTGGCAGAGAAGCAGTCAGTTCCGCTAGTGTGTTCCGAAGTGGAAGCTTGTGCTGTAAATGTGCATGCGGTGTAAGAGTGGTTGCAGGCGGCTTGAACAGCAGTCAGCTGTGTTGAAGCTGCATGGAAGCTGCAGCTGTGAAGTGGGCATCGCCGGTAAACAGCAGCTGCAGTGGACCCCTGGTGTGCGCCAGTTGAAGTGTGGTCTGCGCCAAGAATTGTGTAAGTTCTTGCGCAGGGAATTGTGAGTCTGCTTGCAGCGGAATTTGCGGTCAAGTGCAGTGGACCGTGGACAGTGCATTGGACTGGCTGATACTGTAGCAAGAAGAGAACTGTGTAAATAATAGTGTTGTAAGATTTGAACTGATGTTAAAATGAATCATTCAAGAGAAACGGAATCGTGTGTTAAGGAAAAAAATGATTAAGTGTAATATAATCTGTAAATAGGCCAAAGCCATGATTTTAGTGTATAATTGTTCCGAATAAACCTTTGTTTAATATTGAGTTGCTTTTTAATTCACACGAGAAACGTGTACAATTATATATATATATATATATATATATATATATATATATATATAATATATATATATATTTGTGTGTGTGTGTTTTTTTACGTGGGCAGGGAAAATCTTCTAAAGACACAGCGGGGCCCGCAACCCGCAGCGTGTGGATTCAGATAGCTAGCCTATGCCTACACCCACTAAAAACCCCCTCCTTTCCGTACCTATTCCTTCCCGTCGGAACCGCCGTCAGGCATTGCATTCGCGAGAAGGAAGGATGGCTTTTCGCACGTCACCGAAATATTACGGGAGTCTTCTTCGTAACATGACTCCTCGGAGCGGAGCGTCTTCAGGACCTTTGCGCATAGGGGGCTACCGCACTCCCAATACTTCTTGTGTCAGCAGCATCCTAGTGACGATGGTCTCCAGGGGTCACTTCCTCTTGGAGGAGTCTGTGAAGTTTCTTCCCTTTCCACTGCGAAGCGTGGAACAATGAAAGAACCACATGGTTCTGCATCTTCAATCACCGGAAACACCTTGGGCATGAGGAGCTATCGTCCAACCGGAATCGGAGCTGATTACTGCCTGGTAACATTCCAATGCCCGGGTCAGCATCTGAGTTAGAAATTAAAAATCTAATTCTCCATGTTTCCCCTTTGAATCCACGTCATGATGTTGGGAATGACCCGAAATGTCCACGCCCAGTTTGATGATTGCTCCCATCGCGTTGCCATTGTCCATTGTCACTCCCCTTCTTCTTTCGTAATGCTATTCCAGTTTGAGGCCCCTCCGCTTGCGCAAATAGAGGTCTAGCTTCTCTCCTGCGCAATGAGGTCCGATCGGAGCATACTGCTAACACACACACAGCATCATAGGATACGTGCGAAAACGCTCGAGCAGACTCGCAAGGCGGACCTTCTATGCACCGACTTAAGCCCCACGGGCGTATAATATGAATGCCCATGGCATCAGCCAAACAGGGGCTGCGTAGAGAACGAATGCGAATTTACTACGCTAGTCAGCAGTCTCCGGCTTCTTTGCCCAGGGACCCCTACAATTAGGCATAATGCGGCCAATGCGGATGCCATACGAGATGCTTCTCGGAGACCATTGCGGCAGTGCCTCTCAAAAGCGAAGGTCTCGTGTCAATATGCACTCCCAAAATACCATCAGTGACAGCTGCGCGAGGATATTTTGCAGCCTCCTACACTTAAGGTAATACTCTCTCTCTTTTCTGCGCGTCACCAGCCACGCGCTCTGTTTTATGGGCGCGGCCATCTGTAGCCCTACCGAAGACGTAAGCCACCGACCGGATCTCCGCCACAGCCTCGTTGCAACCTGGCGTGACTTGCTCGATGTATTTGCCGAAACAACGACAATTGCAACATCGTCAGCGAATCCAATCGTGCTTGCCGCTTCCGGCAACTCGAGCTTTCAACACGGCGTCATACATAATGTTCCACAACATCGGCACCAAGTACCGAACCTCTGTGGGACACCGGCCCTGTGACCGTATAAGATTGTACTCCAGACACAGTTTCATATAGGAGACTCTCTCCTTAATAGTAACTTTTTACCTAAGTTCGAGATGTACTTTGGACTCCAAGAGTTTTGTGCGCAGAAAGAATGGAAGCTCCAACCTTGCAGTGTTAAGGCGTTTTTCACGTCTAGGGTCGCACTATAGTACAAATACTTAATTGGACCGCCTTCCATCGTTTGCCTTCAATGGCCTTGCGTGCGATGTCCGCTGACTGCTTAATCAGCATCTACCGTGGACTCGCTTTTCTAAAGCCCGTACTGATTATCACACAATGCCTGCAGGCCTCCTCTGTAGATGACTCAATACGTAGTGCGAGCATAATCCGCTCCAACACTTTTGCCTGCTGTGTCCAGTAAGCATATTGCCGATAGGCGGGATGCCGGATCAGTAGCTGCCTTATCGCCACTCGGAAGCAAGCACTAGCTTGTGCTGCTTCATCGACGGGGGAAGTTTCCCCTCTCGTGTGCATGCATTATATGCGTGCAAGAATAGCATCGGGCCGAGTCTTATAGGCGTCTTAAAGTGCTACATTTGGGACCCCATCTAATCGGGGGCTTTGCAATCTTGGACCTGCCGCAAGCTCTGGAAACTTATCCAACGTGACTGCGGACCTCGCTTAGATGTTCCAGACAATCGCTTCGGTTGTCACATATCTACATGCGAGGAAACAAGGTAGCTACAACTTTTCCAAGAAAACCGGGCAAGTGGGTGGTCGCTGAAACATACCCCCTGAGTCCTGGCCGTCACCAGCTATACGGGCTCCCCAGGGTCGCAATTCGCACGCTCGCCTCCTAGCTCTCTCCCAGCAACGACCACTTACTAATCTTAATGCTTTTGTGAAACGCTCTTCCTGGCGTCCAGAATGTTGCTTCTGAGAAGTCCGTAGTTTGGGCGGCTCCAGGCGCGCTGTGCCACATCTACGTGTTCGTGATTCCTGCGAATGCTTCCGCGATCTCGTCAGTCCCCAGTACACTGGAGGACGGCGTTCTCTACCTTGGCCCTTTGGTCCATGCACGCATCACAAGCGTCAAATACCCGGTTCATAACGGTTTCTAAATATATTCAGAGTCACGGGCCAACATTCTTCAGGGTTTGCCCTCCATCATGGCCAAGATGAGAATCAACGAATCGAACGCCTGTGGTTCCAAACAGCTTTCCTTCTACCCTTGCGTGAGCTCAAAATTGCACTGCTCTTTTACTTCATACACAATACTTGGTGGTCACTATGTGTATAAATGTGCCCTAACCTGCCCATGATACAATACGTCTAGGCAAGGCTTTTACGACGAAGTTTAGATCAACGAACCGAGCGCGACCATTCATTAGAAAGGTCGGACTGGCCGCCGTGTTTCAGAAGCAGACCACCCAAACTGTCAAGGCTGTCCAGGAGAGCCACCCCGCGTGGTTCGTTACTCTGCTGCCCCAACTGCGTGGCCCATGCATTGAAGTCCCCAAGCAATAATAAAGGCCCTTCGTTCTCTTGGCGTCATTCTATTAAGCGATCGAGTAATTCTCGAACTCTCAAGCGATGCACTGGTGGCAAGCATTAAACCAACTATAGAAATTATTACACCGAACCTTTGATTCCAAAGCTGAATCCATCCTTGGGACTTGCATAACATCCTGGACTGCGACTATTACAATATCCATACTGCAGCTCGGTTAGTCGCATCCGAAACCCAGGACTGAAGAGCCGACCAATATTTCTGTATGCTCGCAGAGTAATTGCAAACATCTATATTCAATCTCGCGCGCACGCGTCTGGGTGAGAAAGCTCCTGCGGCCGCCTCGCCAATGATTTAAATTTAGCTGGAGACTTCTCATTTTCTGTTTCCGATTGCCTTCAATGCTACTTGGTACGCCGGGACACGTTAAACTCCCTGTCGGTGGTTCCTCCTATCTTTGCCACGAGGGCACACACCTCGTCCTCAGCGCTTTTGCAAGCCTGACGTAAGTGGCGTCTTCTCCGCATTCGGTGACAGGATTTTGACCTGTCCGTCCTTGGGCAGTCGCGCGCCAAGATGTCCGAACGCCAACAACCGATAACACTCCGCACAATTTACTTTCTCTCTAACGCGGCAGTTTACCGCACCCAATGCGAACCACGGCCGCTCTCAATGCCCTCCTGGCTAGTTCCGTCGGTAGACGGACCACTGCAGTTTGTGTGCCTCTTAAGCCCTCGTACAGATATGACAACTTGCTAGCTCACAGGATTGATTTCAGTTCCCTGCTTACAGCTTCACAGATTCAGCCGCCGTTGTCCAGCTCGTCAAGTACGCGAATCTCGAGAGTCGTTTCGTCTCTCCGCGTCGTTACTCTTGCTAACTCGCCAGTTTTTAGGCTATAGCTTCAGATATCTCGGAGGCTGCTGCAGATTTCCGAAACTCAGCAAGCAGGTATCCGGCTGCATTCCTCCTCACCTTTTAGCGACGTTCTCACCAGCCACTTTCAGAGATGGGTCGCCCTTGATCTGCCTTAGAATATCAGCATAGAAGGGCGCTCCGCTCATTTGCCCCTTACAAATAACGAGTTCGGGCGATTAAGAGTGTGGCTTCGGCGGCCCCTACGTCTCTTCCCTCCCTACGACATGCCAAATCCATCTCATGATTTGGTGTGGTGTCTCATCAGACGGTTGTGCAGTGCTGAGGAACTTCAGCATGGTTGAATGTTCTCTCCTGCACGACTCTGAAAGCTTCTTTTGCACTTTTCGTAGATTTCAGCGGTCTCTCTTTCTCGACGAAGTCGTCCACCGCCTACTGTGGACGCGACTCCGCCGCCCGCTGTAAGGGCCCACCATCAATCATCAGCATTCGGCCAATATCGAAAGTCTGTGGTGAAACCGCGTCTCCGCCTCCACCGTTCCTAGGCAAATCACACCATTAACTGCGGTTGCGCACCTCCCGCCGACGGACTACCACGATTCATCAGAAATTCGCGGCTAACACCCGACGTCAGCGCCGAGTCCGTGTCCGTGGCCTCAACAGTCTGTCGCGCCAATTCACATTGTTCCCCGTAGGCTGCTACCGTCGGTCGAGGGCCCTTGCATAACATCAGTATTTTCAGATCGACACCCCATGTTGAAGGTAGTTCTGGCGTCTCCCGCGCTTCAACTGTCTTCAAGCTAATTAAGATAGTGGATTCCTCCATGCACCATCTCAACATAAGTCAGAATCGGATGGAACTGACCATACACGCTTTATCTCACCGTGGACATTAGTCCTTGGCAGGGACAAAATGCAGGAGATCCCGATCTTTTTCCCAACTCCCGAAACTTCACTCTCCTATTCAATCTTCCCAGACACACTTGTGAGGCTTGGCTCCCCCAAAATCCATGAGCGGCCGGCACCGGACTATCGGGGCTTTCACCCGATCAGAATCGGTGGCGAGATTCGCCGTCAACGCTCGACTCGCTTGTGGTAGTAAGTTTTGAGGCCCACTCATACCCATACTGGTTTATTTTTTTCGGGGTGACCTTCCCTTTAGCGTTTTTATTGCTCCGCCAGCAGAGATGGAACTTGCGAAAGGAAGTGTGAGAAGGCGGATTTTCGTAGGGATAGGGAGCAAGTCCCATAGCTCATCAGTCACCTATTGGATCTTGTGGGCGATGGGAGGAAAACTGGTGGGAAAGTAAGGATATTAGGGGAAAGACAGCGCGGACAGCTGCTCCTTTAGTTCGCTTTTACGACAGGCGGAGGGCTCCGTGGCGGCCTATTCTACAAAAACCACGGCCCAACCACACCAGGTGTGTGTTGTGTGTGCATGTGTGTGTGTGTGTGTGTGTGTTTTCAATCATTCAAAACAGTTTTCTTAGTTTTCGCACAAGTTATACATGACGTGCAGTTCCACGAATCACAAATGTACCTTTATCTCAATGTTTCCATGAAATAATTTTCTAAGAAAAAACGAACGAAAATTCGATCTTGTTTAAAATGAAGATATCGAATAGCATTCCCGGGGGATTATTCTTGAAACTGTTGCGCGAAGCGATTCTTGCATAATCGCTAGATGCTGTCTCTGTCTGATATGCGTAGAAAGAAAGAGACAGCGGATGGCGATAATACGAGAATCGCAGGACAAATTTTCATGTTCTGCTCTTTATCTTTCTAATGAAGAAGGAAATGACAGATTTCTGATGAAATAGAAAAAGCTTTATATTTTAAGTTGAAAAATCTATTTATTTTGTAAAAAATTTGAAAATGTATTGAAATAAAAAAACGGAGATAATTTTTCAAAAACCGGAGACCGGAGATGAAGTGTAAAAACCGGAGTCTCCGGTCTAAAACCAGAGAGGTGGCAACCCTATTTAAAACTGATTTTTCGAAAATTGAAAAAATTCTAACATTTGGCTTGCTCTAAATTTTGAAGATACATTTTTTCCCTAATGAAATGTTAATCAAAACAATGTCATGTTGAATTTTTCGAAAAAAATAAGTGTTTTTTTGAGTAATTGGGCGTCAAAAATAGTTTCCCGCTCTGAAAATCCACTGCTTCATAATCGCAATGTTAGGTGTTATAAAGTAGTTGGATGTTACGCAAGTTGGAAAGTGTATATAATTTATTTATTCGTTCGTTTCTTACATAGGAGTTTTTGTTATACAATTACAAATTAATATTTTAGAAATTATTTTAAATAAATATGAAATAAAGATTGCTAGCCTTCAGTCGCCCGCTCCCAATTTTCAGTTGAATGCTACGCAAGTTAGAATTTGTATATTTTTTTTGTAATTGTTTATTATATTTATATTTTCTAATGACAATATAAATATATTACATTGTTTAATGTGAAAAGGAATAGATGAGCAGTCATTGTTGTACCGCCGCACTGATAACAGAAGACGATCGCGGTAATATTGTTTATTAATTTAACTCAAAACAGTTAAAAACTGTGTGACGTCCTATGGGAAGAAGTTAATTTCAAGTTACATTTGAAGTTAAAATACTTTTCTATATTTGTAGAATATTACAATATCATTGTGTTTAATAATTACTGTTATATATTTTTCGATGTCTGCCAACGCTATCAGTATCGTATTTTATTAACTTTTAAATATTACTTCTTCGTACTGCTTTCGAAGAATATTGCAAGGGGGAAACAAACTCATCAGATCATGTTTGGGATTACACTGCATACGAAGCAAATTCAATGCCAGAAATATACTATTTTCATTTAAAGTTTTGAATAAACCTTACCTAAAACTATTTTTCGCAACAAATGTTTCAAATAAGTTGTACAAAAAATTGACTGAGTTGTGCCAATGTGGTATAATAGTATATTCTTCAACGAGCGCAAATTGATTATTCACGAGTTGATGTTTGACACAAGCTACGTAGGAGCCACTATCGTAATTTCTACCAGTCAGGGCCGGATTTAAGTAGTGCGGGGCCCCAAGCACAAAATTGTGTGCCCCCCCCCCGCGCCCCGAAAAAAATAGCATCCATCTTTATTAAATTAAAAAATGTATTAATAGTACAAGTACTTTCTGTACAGATACAAATGAAAACTGATAATTTTTTATAGAAATGTTTACATGTGTTACATTTTTTTCACATTAAATATGTACATAATTACAAGAAAATTTACATATTCAGTTATAGGTAAAGGAAATAAAGTTTAGTTAATATTAGACTAATTTAACACGTAATAAACATTTTTAAAAAATGTTTTGAAATTGTACATTTTGTTACACAGTAGACTACTTGATTAACAATTATTTCACAGACAAAAAAATATGGTATGCGTATTTTTCCGAAACGCGGAGCCCCTGGTGAATGGGGGGCCCCAAGCAACTGCTGGTTTTGCTTGTAGGTAAATCCGGCGCTGCTACCAGTGAATAATAGTTATTATCCGCGAGTAGAAGACTATAGTTTCTCTACGACCTCGAAATTTTGAGAATAGATTTTGAACATGCTTTTTCTTACTTCCGTTGGCAAACACGCGCTTAGCTCCTTCGCCAACCACGCTTTAAGCGTCCGTAGCTTAACGGCCCTAAACATGTTCGAGTTCCATGAAAAATAGTTTAGCGGACTCGTTGAGTTTAGATTTTACCACCGATCATAAATCTTTGGATAAATATGTTCCTTTCGTCCCATTTCGTCCATTTTCCCCGTGTTCCATTGGTCCCACTTGTCCCCTTTTTGGTTTGCCCCCTTGGTTCATTTTGTCCTTGTCTCGGCGTCAATCTTGTGCCACTTGTTAAAGTGTGTCATTTTGTCCCCCTATCCCGCTTTGTTACCTTGTCCCGGTTTGTCTCGCCTATTTTCTCTCCTTGTCCCATATTCCCATTTTGGCCGATTATCCTTTTGGTCCTCCCGCGCACTGAGATTATTTAAAAACTGTATTGCAAACAGAATGCAATTCTGCCCGCAAATTCCGAAAATTTTAGGAATCCACGGGGTGTGTAATCGATGGAATTTGTCGATTAAATATTCAGCAGGAATATTATTAAATGGTCGTAGAGAAATTATATTACATACCCATTACTAATGGTGACAAAGTACGTGCTCTTTTAGCACCGCTAGTTGCATTGATTAAGGGAATGTTGACTCCGCCTGGGAGTGTGCTAGGCGGGCAATGTTCTCGCCCGACATGGAGGCAAGGGACTTTCACATGTGCAGTTGTAATATTTCGGGGACCATAATAAATGGCACTGTGGACCGGCAGTTGCACAACACTGGTTTATTTATTCAATGTATTGTAAGGCGGATTATTAAAGAAAATTTGAATATTTACAAGCTCCTGTTTTACAACACACCGATCGATTCTAGATTTGTTATTTTGTAGTCTAAATTATTCTTCGAAAATGGCGTGTCTATTTGCGCTATCCTGTATGCTACATATAAACTAAACCAATGAAACCATTATTATCTTCCGGGATGGCAACTCCGACGAATCTTTTTTCTTCCGAGTGATGTACACTCTGAACCGCATACTGTAAAATTCGGCGTCCGAGCGATACAATAAAAGAATGTGCCGGTTTTTTTTTGTTTTTTTTTTTTAGAAAAAACGCTTTGAAGAAAATAAAAATTGCCTGTTTGACACAAAATTTTGCAAAAAGATACTCGTATTTTCGTAAACTTTAACATGACATTATTTGAAGGATGGAAGGAAGGAAGGATATTTTTGATGAACACATTTCGTTAAGAAAAAAAAAAAATTATCTTCATAGTTGTAGGGGAAGACGCCGCAAAAAATTGAATTTTCGAAAAATCAGGGGTTTTAACGAACTTGACACCTGCGCCATTCTTTTAAACGTCCTCAACACTATCCAATAACTAAGTTTCAAAAAAGGCTCTAACATTTTTAATTACTGTCCCAGGGGCTTCATGTAAAGTACTCCCAAAAATTAAAATGTTTCCAAAATTCAAGGAGTCACGAAATCAGCCAGATTGATGGGAGAATATCAATTTTGGAGAAAATCCTCTGAACAGTTTATCCGGTAGCGTTGTGTGTGCAGACAGCCGGACGAAAGGACGACGTTTTGCCATCTATCGATTTTTCGGTATCGAGGACCCACAAAACATGGATTGTGGCTACACCACATGTTAGAGGTTGTTTTTTTTTTCTTCTAAATTCAGCATCTGGATTTATCTTTCTTTTTATTTTTTTTAGGACACTGTAATAAGTTTTTCTGCCGGTAAATCGCCGTTTTTCGCGCAGCATTACATAACTTTCTTTCTACCGCGTAAGCAGTAGCAAGAAAGTAAAATAATATCCCTACAAACTTTTGCAAAATCTCTAATATTTTAAGTTAATCTAGCAAAATTTTTAATAAAATTATATTTAATTATAATAATTATATTAATATATAATTAATAATAATTATATAATATATTAGATTATTAATATATTATTAATTAATTAAATGATTATTTAATTAATTAATAATAATTAATAAAATTATATTTTGCAGATTCATTTATCCCAGTGGATTAAAGGAAATGTCTCAAAATGTGAATATTCCTTATTCATATTTGATGAAGTAGACAAGATGCCTCCTGGAGTGTTAGATGCTGTAACTCCTTTTCTTGATTATCATACCAAAATAGAGGGAATAGATTATAGGTATTGTATTTTTGGAGTTATGACTTGCTATAAGATTCTCAACTATAACACATTTTGCCATAATTGTTTCATTGTTATCTGTGACTTTTCTGGGGAAAGTGGTATCGGTTTCCATAGAATGCTTATATTTAATTAATACACTAGTTATAACAATTAATTATTTTTGTATCAAGGATGTTTGGGGAATAAATTAATAAAATGGTGATTTAACTGTGACTTATAGTATTTTGGGCAGTTCCTGTTCTTAGTGAAGCTGTGTAGTAAATTAAAACAAGAATTTTGAATTTACAGGTTGATGCTGATTATTTAAATTGTAGCAAAAATTTAACTTTTTAAATGCCTTGGAAGACGAGAGCTACGCTTGCTTGTCTTCCAAGTTTTCAAAGCCTAATTAATTTTTGAGGTTTTGAAAATAAAAAGTAATTCATTAAACGGTTTATTAAACATAATCAATTAATTATATTAAACTCATTTTACTTAATTATATTAAAAGAGAACTTTTTTTTCTTTTTTTTTAAATAATGCAGTGTGGATAAAGATTCATTCTTTGTGGTTGTATAATTTATTTGCCTTAAATATTTTATCCTGAAAATGTAGTATTCACTACTCTGAATTCATTGTCTCACTGCCCACGTGTTTCAGAAAAGCAATCTTCATCTTTATTTCTAATACTGGCGGTGACTTGATAGCAAAACAGTATTTGAAGTATTGGCGAAGTGGAAAAAAAAGAGAGCAGCTTCATCTGGCACATTTTGAAGATTTAATCAGAATTGGAGCTTTCAATGAAATAGGTAGGGCTTTTAATATCATTCTTACATAGTTTAATGACACTTTTCGTGATGCATGAATATTGTGTGCCTTAGGTGGTTTCTACAAAAGTGAGACAATTGAAAGCAGCCTAATAGACCATTACGTACCATTCTTACCTTTAGAAGAAAAACATGTTCGACAGTGCATTGCTGATGAATTTAGGAAAAGATCTGCATCTCCGAATGTCAATATAATAAAGTGAGTCATTGTACACATATTTTATGACAGTAAAAAAATCTCTGTTCAAATAAAATAATACTAACTGATGATATCTGGATTTGTAGTTTCATCATTATATTCTATACTCTGCATTTTATAGAGGTGTTGTTTCCTCACTTGGACTATGCACAGCATTTGTATTTCACTTTTATAATTTTCGTTGCCAACATAACAATTGTGTTTTCATAATTTATTTTGCCAACCCTTGGCCATTGAAATGCAGCACAACACTGTGTATGGGAGAACTTAGTAAATATTATGGGAAATAAAATGAGATGTGTTGTGTGGTGTCATCAACAAAGACTTGTGCCTAGTAATGTTTAGTGTCAGTTATGCAGCCTGAAGTTCATTGAGGTTCAGGGATGTTTTTCATTAATCATGTGCCCTGTAGTCTTGGAGTTACTTCATGAATTCTTGACCCACATAGTGAAGTGTGAAATGTAACTTAGTGTCACATAGCGAAGGGTTGAGTATTTAGCAAAAATGTAGCTACTTTGGAATAAAATGTGTTGAACAGACTTGGAATATGTTTTTTGTTAATTGAGTAGACTCAAGGTTGGCGCTCCGTCATTAAAATGGACCTGCTTGGAGAAGTGTCTAATAGCCTTGCTTGTTTGAGGTTATAAATAAGACGGTAATCTGCTTTGGGGAACTTATTCATGCTTACAAATATATACTAGTCCTGTTCTTTTGTCTAAATTAATCCACACTTCACTTCTACAATCCATGAGGTTGGTACTGGGACACAGTATGGGAATCACTCAGTAGGTACACAAGTACCTTTATTTTTAATTCTAGTCATAAGATTGTGTAATAATTTTTTTTTTCTTCTTTTTCTTTCATAGTGCTATTATTGAAGATTTGTCTTTTGGTCCAGAAGAAAATCCAATTTTCTCAAATGGTGGTTGTAAACGTATAGCAAACAAAGTTGCTGCTGCAATAGAACGGAGACATTTCAACAACTTTCACAGGTCACACACTGAATTTTGAGTGTGAGCTTCACTTAAATCACTGACAATGTTATTTATTTTGGAACACTTGTGTAATTTATAATTTTATTGTCATTCTTTCAAAAAGAATTCCATTGCTTGTCTTCATACAAAACAGTATTGTCTGTTTCTTTTGAGTATCATGTAGTGAGGAATAATATACGATATTAATGACAGTCTTCATGATTTATTTTATATTTTTGAAATATTTTTTAAATGGTATGAACATTAATGCACTTAAATAATAAATATTAATTTGTATTTGTTGTTAATTATTTACAGACTTTGTATCCTTCCTTTGATTTTCTGGCATCCTTTACATTTAACAACTGTATATAGATTTAGATTTATTTAGTAAAAAAGAATGGTAAAAACTATATGTGACGTATGGGGGAGAAGGTCATACGTGCACGATTTCTTGAGTTCCAGAATCCCTTCCCATCATTTTAACTATAAATAGTTGAAAGATGAGTAAAAGTTTATGATAAATAAATATAAATAAAATTTAAAAATGTGCGAGATTAGCAACATTTGAAAAACTATAGAAAACTTCTTTGCAACGAGTTATAGAAAACCTAGGCAACGGTAAACAAACTGCAGATTTGATTTTTCTGCATTACTAAGAAAATAGTAACTCGCCCTTACCTCTACTCCTACCACTAGAAGCAAAAGGAGAGTTATACAAAATGTGTTAGTGAAGCTACATTTACGTCCAGAAGTAAAACAAGGGGGCATCTCAGCATTTGTTCAATGAATTAGGGAAACTGGACAAAAACCTGATCGAAATGGGGATCATTGACCCAGAAACTGAAAAAATTATACAGTACAAATGTAAACTAATTCATTATATCACTATTTTGTTAAAATAAACATTTTTCTTTTTGATTCATGATCAATATAGCCTCGAACTATAGACACAGTTATTCAGCAGAAAATATTTTACTTTGAACTTAAATTTCTGTACCAACTTCAATTGCGTAATGTCGTCATCTGGCAATGCGTTGTAACATAATTGTATGTGGATTTCTGGTAGTGAGCTGTTGATACTGACACTTGGTGAACATGATTTCTATGACATGTGTAGTAGCATATAATTTGTGGCAGTTGTATCTGCATTAATAGAAATTGCATAAAACATTCATTAATCCTTTCATATACATTTGGTGGCACATGTTTTGTTTAGGGTTGACAGGATTACTTTCATAAGCCACTAGTTGTGCTAGAAAATGGCATAAACTTACTTGTACTAGTTCTCCTGTTATGTGACTCATGCTTACTTTTTTGGTTTGCCCCACCCACTTCCTTGGTTCCATATATTGGGAGCTAAGGAATCTACTAGAGCCTCTTGCAGAAATTACAGCTCTAGGCAGTCACTCCCAAGGAAAATCCCCTGAGGCTTCGGACAGGAGATTCATGGGGTGTCCTTATTTCCAACGAAAGTTCCCCTTATTTATTATCATTATTATTAATCATTAATTATTAATATATTTTAGAATGAATCATATTTCAACTATTAATTTTGTTTCTTCAAAAAAATGTTAAGGAAATAAGTTTTGTATAAATTATTGGGATTCCACTTATGTGGGGGCCTGGGGCAAGTTTTACGAAGTGGCGTGGCCGAACAGCTGTCGCGGTGGAGGGACACTTCTCTGAATTTCATGTAATGTTCCCTTGTTTAGCGAACTGTCATTTTTCTCATTCTTAGGCGGATTCTTCTATATTTTAAGTTTTTGTCTTAAATGTTTTATTTAATTTTAAATGAAGGCTTATAACCAAACAAACCGTAGTTAGTCTCTTCATAATTCTGTAAGAAATTAAACAGTTATAGATGCCCTGGAGAGCACTAAAGCAGAAAGCTCGCTATAACGTACATTGTACATCAATACATTGAGAATACAAATTGTAGAATTAAGTAAAGTAAAAGTGTAAGAAAGTAAGCATACGAGGGTTGCCTCGTATGTTTCGGGATTTGGCAACCCTGGTGTTGCAATCTGGCAACTGACAACTCTATCGTAGTTGGATGTTTTGAGGTTATACGTACTCAGGACGTTTTGACGAGCGCTATTTGTGTTGTTTACAGTAACTTAAAAGATTCATCTTGGTCCAAAAATGGAATTAAATCGTGAACATTTTCGTGCGATTATTTTTTACAACTTTCAACGTGGAGTAACTCGGCACCAGTGCATGGATGAACTTAATACAATTTTGGGCGATAAAGCTCCATCAAGGACCAGTGTTTATCGATGATATGGTGAATTCAATTGTGGTCGTTGTTCACTCCATGACGAATTTCGCGAAGGTCGTCCAAAATCAGTTTTTCCGAAAACCATTGATGCTGTGCGTGAATTGATATTGCAAGATAGTCATGTGACCTATCGTGGGATTGAGACAACCTTAGGCATTAGTGGGACCAGCACACATTTAATATTGCATGAACATTTGACTGTCAATGTGATTTGTTCGCGTTGGATCCCACACAATTTGTTAATCGCTCAAAAAAAGGCTCGTGTCGATTGGTCGAAAGAAATGCTCAAAAAATACGATCGCGGTGCTTCGAAACACGTCTATAACATCGTGACAGGTGATGAATAGAGGATTTACGCGTATGAGCCCGAAAGTAAATAGCAGTCGACTTTATGGGTGTTTCAAGATGAGCGAAATCCAACAAAAGTTGTTCGCGCACGAAGCACTTCCAAACAGATGGTCGCCTGTTTTTTCGGAAAAACTGGACAGAACCGTACCACTAGAACAACGCAGAACAGTCAATTCTGAGTGGTACACAACGATTTGTTTGCCAGCTGTCTTCCAACAAATTAGGAAAACCAACCGCCGAAGACTGATCACTCTTCACCGCAATGCGAGCTCTCACACATAGGATCAAACTGCATTTTTGAGCACTCAAAATATCGATTTGATGAGTATCCGCCGTATAGTCCTGACTTGGCATCGAATGACTTCTTTTTATTCCCGTACGTAAAAAAACAAACTGAGAGGTCAACGTTTTTCGACACCTGAAGAAGCGCTTGCTGTATTCAGAATGCATGTTTTGGAGATACCTCAATCAGAATGGCAAAAGTGCTTCGACAATTGGTTTGAACGCATGCAAAAGTTTATAGATCTTCATGGGGGAATATTTTGAAAAACAATAAAGTGATTTTCGATGATTAATATTTGTTTTTGTTCCCCAATCCTGAAATATAAAAGGCAACCCTGGTATAATTAATAGTAGCATTTTCAATAGGAAATTATAATTAAAATTAAACTAATTATTTTTCTTATCGTTCTTTCAATTTTTCTCGAGGACCGTAGTTGGTGTGAAACCTACTATAAATATTTCATTCATTTCAATAAGAAATAATCCAAAAACTATTCTTTTTTTTCAAACAATTATGCATGACCTTTCTTGAAGAGCTAATTTTGTACAACACTGTGTCTGAGGCAAAAGTCTACATACTTATGATTTTATAGTTTTAAAATGTTTTTCCGTTTTCAAAAAGCAAAAAAGTTATTCCCGAAAATATGACTAGGACCATATTTTTATCGTCTCTAATTATACAAGTGAAGAAAATTTAAAGAAAACGTTTGGAACAGTTTTGACATTTTTTTGTAAATTTAAATCGCAAATTACTAAAAAAAAATTTCTTAAAAAAAAATGTACATGACCTTCTTTGAAGAGCTAATTTTGTACAACAGACTGTCTGAAACAAAAATATCTTTCTCTAATTGTAAAGTTTTAATTGTTTTTCAATTTTCGAAAAATCGGGGATGTCAACGAAAATGAGATCTAAACCATTCTCTTAAATGTCATTTACACTGTTCAACAATAAAATTTAATCAAAAAATTTGGAACAATTTTTTTGAAAATGTCTCATGGGCTTCATGTAAGGTACCGCCTAAAATTAAAAATTCGGTTTCAAATTCCAGGGTCCGCGACATCAGCTATAAACGATTCGGGATTATCAATTTTGGAAAGAAATCGGCTGAACGTTTTATGCGCAAGCGTTGTCCGCAGACGGACGGACAGAAAGATATTTTGCCGTCAATCGATTTTTTGTTATCAAGGATCCACAAAACAAGAATATTGGCTACACCGCGTGTTAGAGAAATTTTTTCTTTATTTAACAACTGGATTTATCCACTTTTTCCCTACCAGGGCACGGCAATAAGAACTTTAGTATTGAAAATTCGCTGTTTTCCGGCGCACGATTATACAACTTTCTCTTTGTACTTTAGTAAGTGCGAGAAAGTAGTGGTGTTACAGAATGGCACAGACTTTCCCGTATTCGTTTACTATTTCTTTTCGTCTGAGCTACCTATTTGGGCTTGCCACATTGTCCTGGTAGCTGACATCTAGTACCGCCCAAAGTACATTTTTTTAAAAACTTTCTTAATTTTTCGGTTTCCCTATAGTAGAAATGGAGCCGCTTTTGAGAAAAACCTTGTTTGTTATTTTTTAAATTGCAAATATTGCGCGAATTTTTCCAAAAAAATGTTCATGACTATAATGAAAGAACTAACTATGGAGAAAAAAATTATTTGGAAGGGAAAATCTCTATTTTCAATTTTGTAGTTGTAAGAAGACGCCAAAAAAAAAAAAAACAAAATTGTGCAATTTTTGAAAATTCAAAGTGAACCGTGGAAATCTTATCTATGCCACCTTAATGTGTATTTTACTTTATTCTTACAAGAAATTTAAAGAAAAAATTTGGAGTCGTTTTTGAGAAAATGTTGAAAGTGTTTGGGGGGCTTCATGTAAAGTGCCCTCAAAGTTTGAAGAAAGTTTTTCAAAATCGCGGCGTCTCGAATGGAGCTAGATCGACCGGGATATTAATAATAATAATATAAATATATATATATATATATATATATATATATATATATATATATATATATTATTAATAATATCCATAATGGAAAGTATGCTAATGGTGTTCAGACTGAGTGACGGACATACTTTTTGTCGTCAATTGGTTATCCACTTTTTCTTTATCAGGGCCCGGCAATAATTTTTTTTTCAGCAAAAAATCCACTTTTTTTCCCCCTCAATGCAGCATTACATAACTTTCCCTATACTACGTTCATTACTCCAAATATACGTATCTATACGGGAAAGTAAAAATCGATTGACGGAAAACGTCTGTTCGTCTGCGAACAACGCTCTTGACTAAACCGCTTTCAGGATATTTACCAAAATTGATTATCCCCAATCGATCTGGCTAATGTCGCACCCTTGAAACGTATACAATTTTTCCAAAAGGTGTCACCAGATTTTTTTATTAAATTTTTACCTCGGTTGGCGTGAAGGACACTTGACAATGGTCTTTTTTTTATTATTTTTTTTCGTTATTGAAATGTGTTCATCAAGAAAAGATTTTTCAAAAGAGGTTTTGTTCAAAATCATAGTACTCTTTTGCGTACTTTTGCATCAAACATTGCCGATTTAAATTTTACACAATTATTTTCTCAGAAACGGGTTCTAATTTATCTTTGAATTTTTTCCTCGTATGTAGCAAAGAACTGTAAAAATAGTGGCGATGGTCATACAGTATTTTCGTTGCACTCTGTGTTTTCGAAAACTGTAAAAAGAATCTTAATTGTAAATTCGAATTTTGCGCACTTCTTTAGATGCGGTGCTTTTTCGCGAAATAGCAGCATAGTGGTTTCAAAATTCTTCGAATTCATCCTATTGTTGTTGGTCGTGATGCTTGTATGCTGTGGATAATATTCTTAAAAAAGGATATATATTCAAGAAATGTAATAAATTTAACGTAGAACTAAACAAGTACACATTTTATCACTTACTGCGGTAATCAAAAATTGAAAGTGACTCCAAAGTAATAAAAGCACACTTCTGTGAAATTATTCTTGCTTTTCTGTATTACTAGCGCAACCCGGCTCACGTTGTTCGGCCCTTTCTCCTCTCTCCATTTTTCTCTCCGTCCCTTCCTCTCCGTTTATCACCCCGCCTCTCACTGTCACTCACCGTTTCTCTGTCTCTCCATCTTTCACCGCCACTCTCTGTCTCTCTCTCCGCCGCTTTCCGTCTTTCTCTCCGTCTCTTACCGTCACTCTCTCCTCTTCCTCCCTTGGTCTCTCTGTCACCGTCTCTCCTTACGTATCTTCCTCCGTTTTTTCCTACGTTTGTCTCCGTCTCCTTCCGTCTCTCTCTTACTTTTCCAAGAAGAAATCGATCGCAGTGTCCTTTCTGAGTAATGCGTGCAAGTTGGAACTTGCTTGGCTTATCGCTGTTGCAAAGAGGCCTGCCTTTTTGTTGACACGTCATTCAGTTGTCAGAATGAAGCCGACAAGAGAGCACTTTCGTGCAATGATTCTCAATGACTTGAAACTAATCTGAAAGCCTTGATCTTTTGCAACGCGCCTTCGGGGACCTTGCACCTTTCTGTGCAACAATTTTTCAGTGGCTTCAAGAATTCAGAAGAGGAAGAACTTTGTTGAAAGACGAGGAGGAGAGGAGCGGGCGGGCGGTGACTGCAGTGACTGAAGAAAACATCGTCGCTGTGGAAAAATTGGTGCGCGAAAACAATCGTGTAACATTTAAGAACACTGAAGGGTCCGTACAGATTGGATCGCTGGCAGTGTCTAATGTCTTCGAGTCAGGAATGTTGGATCTCGATTGGTGCTTCACTCTTTGACAGAATTACAGAAGCGCATCCGTGTGGAATGAAGTGAAGAAAAGTTGAAAAGATTTGAAAGAGGCAACGCTTAAGTGCGTTTCTGACATAGTTACTGCTGACGAAACATGGACTTATTAGTTCGATCATGAAAATAAGTGCTAGTCTACTGTATGGATTTTTCCCGACGAACATCCACCCCCAAAAGTTAAGTGGCGTCTAAGCGCGGGAAAGAAAATGGTTGCAACATTCTTCTCCAGAGCGGTCATGTCTCAACTGCTCCACTGGAAGAACAAAGAACTGTTCCTGCACTGTGGTGCACAACAATATGTCTGCCAAAATTTTCGCCGAGTTTCGAAAACAGCTATCAAAGGCAGGATTGCGGGGAATCGTCCTGACAATGCGACTGCTCACACGACCAACCTCACAATCAGTGTTACCAGATGTGTTTAGAGGGATTCCGCCATGTTCGTTTCAGTTTCCGCCGAAAATCCGCTGAATTGGTTTTAAATTTCCCGCCTAAATCCGCTAAACGTAAAATAAATTATTTTTCCATATTTAAATATTGTATTAATTCATTCTATTAAAACAAACGATTAAAAATAATGATAGAAAAGAACAAATGCTTATGAATGCATGAAATAGATAAGGACAATTGCTTATTCTTGGTCATAGCCGTCGTTATTGGCGTATTCGAGCCCCAATATTTTATAATATAATAATTTATTTATAATAATAAAGGACGCACTTATGTAGACTGGATTGTCTGTCTTTTATTATTATTTTAAAATGTTTCTGCTCGAACACGCTATGTGCCCAGGCCTTAGTAGTGAAGATTTGAAATTCCGCTTATTTTCCACCGTCTTTATTAATTTCCGCCGTTTATTCCACTGTTCGCGAAACTGATTTTTTTTTCGCCGTACGAGTTAAATTCCGCTGAAAACGGCGAGAATTCCGCCGATATGGCAACACTGCTCACAATACAGTTTTTGGTGTCATCAGAGAAGTTAATGACACCTTCCTTACAGTCCTGACCTGACCTCATGTGATTATTTTCTGTTCGCTACAGTCAAAAGTCGCATGTGAGGAAGGAAGTTTTCAAGCCCTGGAGAAGCTGTTGATGCATGTAAATGTGAACTGTTGGCACTCGAGGAAAATGAGATGAAAAACTGTTTTTAAAATTCGTGTGAGAGAATGCAAAAATGTAAAGAATGTCGAAGCGAGTACTTAGAGATAATAAAGTTATCGAAATTATTTCTTGTTTCTTAGTTGTAGTGTATCTCAAAACTTTTGTAGCAACCCTTGTACTGTTGAAAATCCTTCCACCGTCGAGGCTCGATCCCTAGGACCTCAAGACCAGACGCACTGCAGTGATGCCCTGAGCCACCCAAGCTGGTCTGTGAGTCACTGCTAGGTGTAGCGGTAAAACGCATGGCAAGCAAACTCCATGGACATGAGTTGGTATCTCATCGTGGAGGAGGGAAAATTCTGATTAGTTTAACTTTTGCAGATTAATTGGTTGACAGGCAGGGGCGGTTCCAGCCGAATGGGGGGGGGGGGCATCATAGAATTTTCGTTCAATAATTAACATATTGTGTATTTTTACATAGTGTATATGATACAATATTTTTTAATAATCACATAATTCTAACATAAATATTTAAATTAACTTTGGCAAATAAAAAAAGGTAACAAACGTTTTTCTTTAGGCAGTTTGTGTGTGTGGATCGGCCTCTGTCGACAGGACTATTTCTACACGGAAGCGAGCATTTGTGGATATCAGATTATGTCAACAACGCTCCTTTTCTTAATTTATTCTGAATTCAACTAACATTAGTAAAGGAGTTGCGGTAAGGTCACTCAGGGCTCAAAAAAACGTGCGAGTATAATAAATGACAGAACCTACACACCACTACACATTTTCTTGATAAAAAACGATGTTTTCAAATTTCTTCTACGTGATCTTCGTGAATACAAGGAGTTGTCAATTAGTTTGAGTTGGTTTGTTCCCACAATTTTGTTGTTCATTTCGGTGTATTTTCGCAGTATATTGTTCCAACTGTCGTATATAACATGTAATCAACAAAACATATTTACTCTTCATTAATGAATAAGATTTTACTGATACTTTGAGATGCTTAAGCGCCATGAGGCATGACAAAATTTTGCCAACACAACACAATGGGATTGCAAAATAGTGGTTTCGACATCGCGCCAACAGGAAGAGGATGAAGAGAATGTTTACCCTGAATGCGTGGCGCTGCGCGCGGCGGCGGGAGGAAAGCAGTGATAGGCGCGGAGAATCGGCGTTTAACCGGCTTTTGTAACGAAACGCTATACGCGCGAAGCATTGCATTTGGTGTAAGGTATGTTGAGTATTGTTCAAAGTAATGTTTATTTTCACATTACAATGAATTTGACGCGTTATTGATATTCTGGAATAAACTGAAACGCGTCACGAATACGTAATACAGGCTGCTCGGAACGGTATAAACGTGTGCATTTGAATCCTACCGTTTGATTGTAGGCTGTGTTGGCGCTTGGTGTAAATACTTCGATTTCAAGTTTTGCCGAATTTGTAGAAAAAAGTGAAAATGGAAGGAATTTTATGACAAATATTTTATAACTGTAAGTTAAACTATTGGTTTTAACAATTTTTAACTATAGTTTAAATGATTTGAACTCAATTTTGTGTGTGATAAAATGTGATATTGAAGACTACTTTTCTGAACTTCCAAAAAAATTTCTCAAACTGTGCTTCTGCTTGTTGGGAACTTTCGAATGTTATATAATTATATACCTTCAATTTCCAGAGGTAATCAATGTATATTGAAATGGTGCAGGAAGTAACTCAGGCTGCTAGATTGTTAAATTAAATAGGTGTGCAGGAATTGTTTATGATGGAAGAAACTTTAATGATGTGTTCACTTCAATCTCAAGATTCTGGCCTTTTGCAAGGACCAGAGAATTGCCAGGTACTAGCTTATTTCTGCCTATGTTTATAATGGATTAAAGTATGTTTTCATATTTTGATTGATATGTATTCCAGTGTTTGCCCAGTTACCTTTTTATGTGAATCCAAATTCAATTTCTCGCAAATAAATATTTCTACCTTTAATGCAGAAACAGAATTGTTGACTTTTGAAATAGAGCATATGTATTAAATGCTTGAAGAGGAAGAATGAAAATTTATCTGATTAATATGAACCTCTGTTTTCAATTTAAATTATTTTATTTTGATCTCTACTACAGAAATATTATTGAATTTATGATTTATTCTAGCCTCCTTCCATGCTTTTAAAACAGGTTATGTAGTATTAATATGTAATCTTATACTCAAAATATGTACATGTAATGTTTACAATTTTAGATAGAAGTCTATTTGTAATTGCCCATTGACTAAAAAATGTTATCAAAATATTTCATTATAATTAAGGAATTTCTTGATCTTAGTTGTTGCTTTCTTCAGCTGAGTTTTCCCGGTGCATTGTTTCTTTCTAGTAAGTTTTTTCAATAGATATTTTGACTTCAGTAATTTTGTTATTACAGGAAAATCTGGGTAATGAAAATTCAAATCGTGTAGTTAATGAAAGTGAAAATACCAGCAAAATATTTGTAGAAACCAAACAAGAATATGAAGAAAATACAATGTGTGTTGGAGGAAATGGAAATGAAATGCAACAATATGATCCTTCCTCACTTATGCAAAATAATATTCCAATTGACTATTCTTTCCGTGTATTTAAAAAAAGCATTGTTGAAATGGAATGTGAGAAACATTTATCAGAATCGGGTGAAGGAACTAGTAAATTATCACACTGTGTACTTGGACAGGAAAATACATTGACCACCTCTAATTTGAGCATGACTGAAACACACTGTACTATTAATGATATAAAAACAGAGGTTAAAGATCAACAGAGACATGAAGTATGTTCACATTTTGATAATGTTTGCAAGGCTCATGTAGATAATATTGAAGATTTGAAAGAAGTGTCAACTGTAGCAATTGAAGAAACACTAAGTAACAGTGAAAAAGTAATGCAAAATATTGATACTCCTAGTAATGGAAATGAATACCAACCAAAATGTGAAGGTAAAGCAGATGGAATGGAAAACTCGAGTGGGTATCTTTCACAGTGCGTATCTGTAGTTGATGGGGGTGTAGAAGAAACTGCAGATGGTAGTGAAAATGATAGAAATTGTAGCAATCGTCATGCACCTACATCTGAAGATGACAAAGAACTGAAGAATGTCAAGAAAAGTAATCTTTCAAAAATACAGGAAGCAGAAAGTAAGTAAAATCTTTTCAAGGACTTTCATTTCTTGTGCAATTAAGGATAAGGATTTATTGTATTTTTTTATTTGTCTATCAATTTCATTAAATTATTGCGTTTGAAGTGATTTCTTTTTCTTTTAGAAGTTTTTCACAATTAATTGGTCAATATCTAAATGAACTTAGCTTGCTGACATTTTTCTGCATTATAGTATATTGATGTGTCTTTTATTTTTAATAGGATCCCAAAACCATATTCAATATTTGCTGGAACATCTCCCAGAATTGGCAAAATACTTCAACCTTCACAAGAAAATAGGTGTTGGTACATTCAGTTCTGTATTTTTGGGCAGTCTGAAAGAGGACATTATTCATAGATTCCCTGATTTGAAGGATCGAAGATTTGCCATCAAACATTTAGTTCCTACTCTCCTCCCAAAACGTATTGCAAGAGAATTGAAATATCTGCATCAAATAGGGTGAATATCAATTTTTAACTGCGAGGAATTTGTTAATTCTGTTGTTTGTTG
Source organism: Gryllus bimaculatus (assembly GCA_017312745.1). Taxonomy (NCBI): domain Eukaryota; kingdom Metazoa; phylum Arthropoda; class Insecta; order Orthoptera; family Gryllidae; genus Gryllus; species Gryllus bimaculatus. The sequence continues at coordinate 648,602 of BOPP01000059.1, read as the reverse complement.
GATAATAACTGAAGTCTTTGAAAATTATTTCAGAGGAAAAGATAATGTCATTGGTGTGGATTTAAGTATTCGAAACGGTGACTGCGTTGTTTTCATTATGCCTTATCTTTCTCACAAAAGATTTAGCGTAAGTACAAAAGGATTTTATATTTATGAATTTTTTATTGTGAACTAGAAAGAGTTTTTATTGAACTTCTTCTGCACAGGATTATGTTCTGGATATGGATGTTGATGAAACCCGCGAATATATGCGTAACTTAATGATAGCCTTAAGAAGAGTTCATTCATTTAATGTAATACATCGAGATGTTAAGCCTAGTAACTTTTTATATAACAGAGAAAATAGAAGGTAATCAAGAAGAAGAGAAATATTCCTTTTAATTTCTTATTATGTGACTTATCTTTGTTTTTATAATGTATTTTCATTTTCTATTTTTTCCAGATACTTACTTGTAGATTTTGGATTATCACAGAATGTGCATCCTCAAGCTAAATGGTCTGCAGATGAAAGAGTTAAAAAGAGAAAGAGGCAAGAAGAGAATAATTGCATTGAGGTAAAATGCCTTTTTTAGAAATAAATTTAGTTAGGAAAAAAAATCTGCAAGTTCATTTCCCTTCAGTTCTGCGTGTTGAAAAAATGTCTCCCTTCTCTGAAAATAGTCATGTAAAATATAACAAAAGAAAATTGAAATCAGTTGTATGGAAGTTTCACAATAATCTTATGTATAGAACGATTTTCTTAAGAATGGGATAAAGTGACAGTTCGCGAAACAAGTGAACATCAGGTGTACTTCAGAGAAGTATCCCTCCGCCACGTCAGCTGTTTAGTTACGCCCCTTCGTTTGTTTACGGCTCCCTTACGTGCACCGCACGAGTACGCATCTCATATTCAAGACTCGATTTTAAATCAAACAAAATACTTATCACATAAAAACTAAATTCAATGTAATTTTTATAAAAAGAAAGAATTTTTACTGAAGAGCACAAAAGCTCTGCACGTCCTAAATTCAATTATTTCTCGTGGCACACTATATTTTTGTCGGACGAGGACATCACAGCAGGGAGCGTTGTAATTATTTACAAGTTTGCCAACTGCAAACGAATGAATGGAGGAAGGAGCGTCTAATAAGTTCAAGGACACAACGACCACAGAATAGTCAGTTGTGTTGCCAGCACTAGCTGTCAAATCATCCCATTCTAAAGAAAATCGGACAATACTGTATTTACCTGAAAATAAGAGGAGGTATTTTCCTAAATATTTCTGTCGAAAAATGCAAAGTCATCTTATATTTGAATATTAAGCCTGGACAGTAAGGGTTTAAGATTTTAAATTGCCATTCCATGTCCCGAAACTCCTAAATATTGGTTACGTACAAAGATAATAAAAATATCTCGCATATCTACAATACATAATTCATGATCGTATTCTCAGGACCCACTGCGAATTTGATAGGCAAATTAGACAGTTATTTTGAATGTACTTGTAAAGAGAGAATCTCAAACAAATGGTAGTGTAATAAAAGTGAAACATGAAAACGAATGTCAAGGTTTTGTTGCACAATGTGGGTTTGATAAGGCTGCATGGAATCATGGTCCGATGCCCTGCAAGAGCAAATCTACATTTTACCAGAGACAAAAATGAAGAAATTACTTAAATTAACTTTTTACATTTTTTTAAATTTTGGAAGCTTGCCGCCATTTCCCACATCTGCAAAAGGAGGGATAGAGATACACAAATTTCCAGATCATAACTCTTTACAAAAGTATAAATTATGCTTTTTTCAAATTCACTCTTGTTATAGAATGTGAATCAATGGAGAACAGAAGAAATTAGGTGGTCATCTTATATTTAGAGTTGTATTGTATTCGGATAAATGTGATAGTTACTGGGAGATTTGAGCAGCCATTTTGATTAATATCTCATTTGCAAAAGTGATATTCTGAACACATCCCTGTCCTTGTATCTTAAAAATGTTTATATTAACCAAATTGTTGAAGTGATAACGTGAAAACATTCTTGGGTAGAACAGTTGTCAAGTCACACATCTCTATATATTGCCCTTGTTTCCCTTCCATTCTTACTCTTCTCCAGAATTGTCTTTGATAGTCAAGACATGCCCGTGATTAAGCATCACTCTGCTGAGGTAGGGAGGGACCATGACTGAAGAAGGGGAAACTTATTATCTTTCTAGGCTGACTTGAAAAATCTCAAGTTCAAAAACTCTAAAATTGCCACAGACATGCTCCGGTCATTTCATATATCTTTGTCTTCTTGCAAATTTTGCAAAATATGAGTGTATTATCTTCCTTGAAATATTATGAATAGAGTGATGAAGTTTTATATTAATTATTGTTATTGGACTATTCAAGCAGTATTTTTGAGAGAAAAGAAATGCATCTGTAGTGGTACAAGCAAATTAATTTAACTCGGTATTTGTTCAGATATTTGCATGGAAAGTTGGCCAGAAGCGTGATTGAGTTAGTGATTACTATTGTTAAATGTTTTATTTTCAGAATACAAGGAAACACTGTCAGACCTCAGGGAAACCTTCAAGCACTGAACTCAAATCCAGAAGGATGGTTTTGCAACCGCGAAGTAGGGAGGAAAATACAGTTCAGGGATGTAATAGCATTTCTCAACCAGTCAAGCGCCTTAAATTAAATGATCCTTATGCAAGAGGGCAGAAAATGATTGATAAGTTACAACAGCAAAAGGCTTCAACATTTGAAAATAAACGGGCACCCCTGACATCCAAACTTCAGAATCAGCAGACCACATCTCTGGCACAAAGTTTTAAATTGCCATATAGTTCACCAAAGGTATGTGTGTATCCTATATTGAACATCTGATGGAAATAAAATCTGTTTGCTACAAATCAATATTTGTTTCATAGGTTGAGAAAGACCTTAGTATTAGAAAGAAGTTATTCCCTATGAACAATGAAAATGAGTTGCCCAAAATTAGTGGGTCGGGTCCAGAAGCAAAATTACAGATCCAATCCAACGTGTCTTCTCCGTTACCATTGCGGAGAGCACCACACCAGAATGTAGCCGGTTCAAGCCCATCTATTGTGACATGTTCCAACGCAGATCAAGAAACTTCCGTTGGAACAACCCAAGAAAGTGAATGTTCAAGACACAAGTTTCAGACTCTTGTGCCCAAACCTTCCAAAGATGGAAGTAATAGTGGTTCTACTATCGTTCGTGTTCAAAATTCACAAGTAAGATAGATTGTTTATCAGATTAGATCAATTTATTTTTAATTGTTATTTTGGTGCTGGTTATTTTTTGACATTTACTACTTTTTTAGTCTTTTACTTCAATTCTTTTTACATTTAGATATTTATGTATGTATGCATTAAGAGTTTATTCATTCAATGTTCACTTATTAAATGTTTTGTAATTGCATTTGCCTAGGTGAAGTCACAAACACTCAAACCATTAAGTCCCCTTGAGTCTGAGCAACAAAGAAAGTTGTTGCTTAACAGACAAAATACAAGGAATAAAAGACATTCACAGTTACTGAAAGAATTGAAATGTTTTTGCAAGGGTATGCCACAAGTATGCAATACATGTTTAAAACAACGAGCAATACCTGCACCTAGAGCTGGAACTCCAGGATTTCGACCACCAGAAGTTTTGCTCAAGTATCCCATGCAAACCACAGGTAAAAATTACAACCTTTTTGGTAGAGCCATAGTGAAGATTTTATTAGTTGCTGGCTGTACATTATTAATACATTTGTACAAACTTCCTTGTGTGAGACAATGATGACACTGGCCATGGTGTCCTCCCCACATGCAATAGCAGCAGCTTTTCCAATGATGTAAACTTCCCTTGTTGCAACCAACTCTGAATGAATAATGGGAGGGAATAGAACATCATACCAGCTAGGTGCGTCTGCCACACATTTATGACGCACAATATCAAGAGATGTCATTAAAAATATTGTATTGAAAAATATCCAAAGTACAGATACCAAGTCTAGTATCTGCAAAAGATCCTGTAGTACACATATGGGAAGTGAAGTAAACCTTGGCAATGCTATCTCTGCCAAGGGCTAACTGACGAAAAAAAGATACATCATATAAAGTATATGACCTCCTACTTGGGCAAGATAAGTGCAGCCAAGCTATGTTTTGGATCTACATTTCAGTTCAATAGCAGTTAAATATAACAGTCCATTTTAGTAATGAGTGTGAATCAAAGTAGAATCGTATATTTTAAGGCAAAGCTTAATTTCAGGGTTTGGAAATCACGATACAGAAGTATTAGCCAAATATTGGAGATTTATCTCCAAACATTTTGGCAAGACTCAGATGCCAACTACAGATAGATTACTGTAAGAAGGGTCTCCTTTGATGATAGCTACTGTTTAGCTACTTCTGACCAGAAAACTTCAGATTATATCCATGCACTCAATTTGTCAAAGTTATTGTTTGCTGTTGGCTCATTTGTAAACTGTTTCAACACTACCTCTTACATTGCCATCATCCAAAATTATGTTCTGTTGTTTTATGTCTTGTCAAACTGGTCTCTTCTTAGAACTGATCTCTATATAAAAGCATTCTTTTATGTACACTTGGACTTTTACATATGGGCTTGTTTTAAGAGGAGGAACGGCAGATGTCAACTGCATAAACTACTTGAAATGAAATTTACAATGATTTAGATTACATGTGTTGACTCTCAATGGATTGAGCAAGAAAGATATCTCTGTTTCGTTTACCTGTTCATACAGGTTTCCACTAGTCCTAGCCCATATTGTGAGATTACGGTGAGTGCCAGCTGCTCTACCCATGACAAGATGTGTTCTGGCTATTGATGGCATGTGACTGTCAAAGTCCCTTGAAGCATTGATGTAGTTGACAGAGCCCATAGAAGGCAGTATATCAACGGAGGTTCCATCTTAAGCTGAACAGCTCCAGTAATAAACATTTCCTTTTCTGGTTATAAGAGCAGTATGAGTTATGAGAAAAGTTGGTAGTTCCTCCCCAGAGGAATTTCACGTCTCTTAAAAATGCATCGTGTTTAAATCACAAATTGTTTCCTCAACTAAAAAATAGTATTTGTTCTATTCTTAAGATGAAAGTAAATATTTTATGTGGAAAGTACATTCAAAAGAAGGAAGAACATTAGTTTTTTCCCTTCTTCCTCCTTAAAAACTGACACTGTGGAAAGACTCCTCTGAAGAACCTGAATGGAAAAAGTATGTCATTGACAAAAGCCACGAACGTCATGGAAAATTTAATGTAATGTATTTTATGTCTATTGAATTTAAATTATATACTGAAATTAATTTGTGATGTTACTAAGGAGTGTTCTCTTTCATAAAAAAAGTATTGGTTAATAAATAATACTCTGCTTGCTGTGTGTCACACAAGTCTCTTATAGTTGTGGAATACTGAGCAGGGCTATCTAGCCAGTTTTATTTGTAGCCTTATGTTGTAAAAAGAGAAAGTATTGTAATTGTGGGAAAGAAAAACAAATTTTCTACAGAAAAACATTATTTTTTGAATTAGAAGTCTTGGACACCAGAGAGGAAGTTAAGGAAATCATACATCAGTTTTTGTTCATGTACACTCCTCCAGAAGTTTGTATATTACAGAATGTTGTTTTAGTCTAAATGTTTGGGTCAGTTTTAGTTATATTAGTTTTATCTAATTATGTTATACTAGCTGAAGAGTCCTGCGTCGCTGTGGTATTTATCATAATTTTTTATTAAACAAAAAGAGGAATTCTATATATTCCTGCATTATGACAGAGCCTACTTCTATCTATTCTATGGAATATCTTCTCCGTCCTACCACACCTCTCTCTGCCTTCATCCAATCTTGAAATACCCAATCTTCTATAGTCACTAGAACATGTTCTCACTAAAAAATATTTAATTTTTATTCCTATTGGGGTTCCCCAAACTTCTTTCTCTTTATAACTGAAAATAATAAACAAATCTAAAATAAAATATATGCACTCACATATATAGAGTTTACTTATAATAAGTGGGCCCTTATGACAGTTTTGTATTCATAGACCCCAAATGTTTCAGAGTCCCACTCAGACCATATTTAACTACATAATATTTAAAAATATTGCTTTATTGGTTTCCAAATAGGAATTTAGAAGGCTGTGTCAATCTTGTTTACAATTTTGATGGTTCTTTTAAGCGTATGAATAGCATCTTTTTTCGAAAGATATGTTAGCAAAAAAGAAATAAATTTCGTTTCGTTGCTGCAATGCTTTAAGTGGTGAGTGGATGATTGTTTTTGGTAAAATTTTTATGATTTTGTTTGATTAGTAAGTATAATTATTAGTGTACAATATTTTTACTACAGATGAAGGGAATTTCATTAACTTTTAATTATTTCTTGATGCTACTGCAGATACTTCTGTAATGATTCTACAAACTGAGGGCTAACTTATTTTATTATTTAAAGGATTTTCCTTGTCTATCAAATATCATTTTGGTATACGATCTTCCATAGTGATTTCAATATTTCCAAAAACTCATAAAAATCATTGACGTTATTCCACATTGAAAAACAAGGGTACAGATAAGCTCACTTATAAGAGTAACCGAATGCTTAAGCAAACACTTAAGTGACGACTGTAAATTGACAATGCGAATATGTAAACGTTATGTGTTCTTCAAAAATAAGTCCCTTACTCTTTTTCATATTTTTTTTCTTCTCACATATTTATAAGGAAATGTTTGAAGATGATTTTGCCACATCAATTGACATTTAAAAGTAATTAAAATTTTAATTGAATTTGAGTACGTGTTTTAGGATCCTTATTAATTAGTGGCTGACAGAAAGGAGCCATTAACTACTTATACAATTATATCTCCAAAAATCAGAGATCAAAGTGAATCCCAGGTTGACAAAACTTCTTCTGTTATCTAAACCAGCTTTGTCACCCATTAAATTCCTTCAAATACCCAAGTACCAATACTGGTTTACTTTAATTATACTGCCGTTTTACTAAAAATTATATTCTTGTTGAATTTTTATCAATTTAATCATTCCTTTAACACCCAAAGATACACTTTCACTCCCAACTATATTAAAACACTTCTTTACAAAAATGCATCCACCTGTCAGCTTCAGCATAACACATAAATTGTTCATAATGTATTTTCGCCCTCGCTGTTACTCGCCCAACTTGTAAATACATAATAATTATGCTTCATTTACTACTAGATGTGTGCATTCATACTTTTTAACTACAACAATAATTACTACATCCAAGGCAAAATGATCTTCCTAGCATTTCATCTCTTGTAGTACACTTTATGCACTTAATGCCTACTTGCAATTAAAATTACTTTTGTAAATAGGTGGGAAAAACTCAGAATTTTTCGGATTAGGAAATTGACAGTGAAAATAAGCAAACAGTGCTCTAAATATGCAGTTCTGTGCATTGATGAAATCAGTAATAGATCTCAAATGTAATCCTCTGGTGGGGCACAGCTTGCTGAACTTGACATTGATGCACTTTTGAATTTGTGATGTACAGCGAGGTGAAAAATGTTCAGAAAAGTAATTATTTGGTAAATATATTAAGGTTAATGGTTATAATTCATAGCCTACTGTGCTTCAGATGGTATCGGTATTGGTTCAGATGATTCTGAGATTATCGTGCTGTAAATAAACACGTTTCAGTCTTAATATATTAGTATAGATAACTAACATGTTAAAGAATAGTAAAGGAAACTGATTCATACTCGTGGGATCAGCGCATGGGAAAGATGAGCAACAAGTTCACACAGCTGTGCATTTCAAACCCATGTAAATAATGAATGTTTAATGTTAAGTTATGTTCATTGTCAGGAGGCACACTCACATTCCCTCGGGTATTACATATATTCTCCCATTCTTCAATTATCTCTTGGCCATCTCTTCAAAGCAAGTACAAGCTAATGATTTATTGTATGTTGCAAACCCTTAAAATATTTTTAAAGATACAAGTAAACAAGATTTTGGTAATTGTATTTTCGTTTCTTTTTTTTTAAGTATATGTTTTGGACTTTGGTTGTAACATACATACATACATACATACATTATTTTGGGTATCAATAGTTAAGGTATTTTTTTATAATTTGCATAAATTAAGACACAATTCATTTTTAGTATAAGATTCTTTGTGATGTTGAATGACTGTATTTCACACCTACTAAAATTGTGTTTTGTATGTTATGTTTACAGCTGTTGATATGTGGGCTGCTGGAGTAATAATGTTGTGTATTCTTAGTGGATGCTATCCTTTCTTTCGTTCGCCAGATGATATTACTGGGTTAGCTGAGATAATGACAGTCTTTGGCTCAAATCGTATTAAAGAAGTTGCCAAAAGCCTTGGTAAGTTATGGAAAAAAATGTATTATAGTGTTTTCCCTCTTTTTAGAAATATTCGAATATTATCAATTGAATTATTTTATGTTGTTAATTTTATTAAATGGATTAAACATTTCATCATTACACACTCTATCTCTATATCTCTACCATTCCAGTTCTGCTACCTCTGTCACCTCCTGAGAGACTTCTGTGCTAGACGATATTTCTTTCTATCTGCCTACTATTGAAATTTGTGGCACTGAGGCTATATATATTTTCTTTTCTTTCCAGGAGGGAATTCATTTCTAGGACATTGTATTTCCTATGTTTAGTATAGCTGTGGTTCTAAGTTCACTTGAACCGAATCTTGCTTATTTGTATTGTAAGTGAAACGGGACCAGTGATTTAAGTTTACTGTATCCAAGTTCACTATAACCAGAGTCGACTATTGTTATTGTTAATAACATTAGTATTGTTGTTTTCTTAAAGTGTTTCATCTCAACAATAATTTCACTGTTTTATGACGGAACTAGGGGTTGGGGAAAAACATCTCAAGTAGAAAAATAAATGTTTTCTTGAGATTGATATATTTGTCCAGAAACACTGATGTATTAAAAACAAAATCCACATGATCTAAATTAAAGTTTTCAGTATCTCTTCTATTTGTGGATTTCTCGCAGTCAACAGTCATTGAAAACTGTCACTGTTGTCAATCCCCAGGCGACACAAAACAGTTTGCTATTCGCAACCTTTCTCTAGTGTTTTATTTTTATTTATTTTTTTTATTATTATTTTTTGTTGTAGTTGTATGTAGTTAAACTGCAATTTGAACTTCAATTCAATAGAATATTGATTAGAAATTTAAGGTAGAATGTACTTAAAACTAATATTGACATGTTATGTATCACATTAGAACCAGGACATTTTACTGAGACATGTTTTATCATATTTAAAACATCAGTGTTTTTTTGTCGATGTTTTCATCAACATTGAAAACCTTGTATTGATGTTTTGCTAAAATTTGCTGACAATAGACACAACACTAACTGTATGTATACATATTGTTAGTGTTAATATGGATTCATTATTTAATTAATTATTAAATGGATACATTATTAAAGTAATGTCTCTTGCTTGAAGTGTTAGTGCTCAACAATAATTTCTCTGTATTTTTTTGGCACTTTTTATAGGTCGAACCGTTCAGTGCAGCCATGATAAACCACCATTGGATTTGCGCAAACTTTGTGAGCGATTGCGAAGACGCAGAAAAGAGAGATCAAGTGGACTGCCAGATACTACTAATACACTGCCAATTTGCCCCAAATGTGAAAATAGTATAGAAGTGGAATACGATGGTTGTCTTTGCTTACAGCCTGATGCTGCTCTTTCTCGTGCTGGTCAGTTTCCTCTTGCTGCCTATGATCTTTTGCAGAAGTTATTGGATCTGAATCCTGTTACTCGCATTTCTGCAGAGGAAGCTTTGCAGCACCCTTTTCTTGAAGGTGAATGTTAAAGCTGCTGTTGAGCCTAATTATCTGCAATATTTGTTGAAAATTTTAATGAGCTTCACAAATTACGATTTTTTTTAATTTTTTTTTTTTTTTTTTAAATAATTAATTGGCTTTATTTACCACATTTTAAAAATTGTGGACAATATTGTGAACTGATCAGAAAATGTTTATAGACTACCTAATATTGGTGTAGCACCATTCAATATTTTGTTGCGTTCATTATTATTTGTAAGACTCCATAAGTAAAGTGTTTAATATGCAAATTCATATAGCAAGACTTGAATATATTTTATGTGTTAAAAGAAAGTGCCATAAAGAGAATTATATTAATGTTCCTTTTTTAACATTTTAAAAAATTGTGATGCTTATTCTCCAAGAGAGGTCTGACAATAAAAAGGAGAAAATAATATTTTATAACAATTTTAACCATTATAAAAGTTACGACAAACGTGCAATCTCTTATTGCTCAAAATATGTTTCCTGTGGCAAGAATACAGATGCCATTCTTCATAATTCATGAGAGAATACTGTAGTGCTACATTTATTTGGGGTGGTGATGGGGACATATTTATTATAAAAGTGCTTTTAAATGAAAAGTTATAATTTTACTATGCCATAATTTGAAGTGTTCACTTTTATTAAGACTTAGTTTGTACCATAATGTGTTCAAGGATATTTTGTATACATGAGAAATGTGGTTTTAAGATTCCTTCCATATAAGCAGCCTCAATGTTCTTGTATATAAGGTACATGTTAGAAAAGATATCTGTAGAATTGATTATTTTTCGCCACTGCCAATGTACTTAATTAGTACATTCTATGTTGACGTTGACTTAATGGAATAATAATGCTGTATTGGGTTATTACAGCTAACAAAAGTTGGGGAACAAAATATGGGGAAAATATGTGATTTAATATGTAGTATTATTTGCTCAGGTGGGAATGTTAAACTTAGGGAGATGAATATTTTTGTGATAATAATTTACAATTGAAAATGATAAGAGTTCATGAAATGTGTGGTTTTAATGAGTTCCTTTTCTCAGTGTATTTCATTTGAATTTTAATCCCCTTGCATTTCATTAGCATTTTATGATCATTTAATTATGTACCTATCTAATTTGTATAATCATTCCATTTGCCTGTGGTTGTGATGCACATATTAGCATATTGATACAAAACCTAACACCATCTGATTGTGCAGATAGAGGTGTTTTTCTCTCTCAAAGCTCATGATGTGCATGAAATGTTCAATGATCAATTCATTTTGTGACTATTATATATTTAATGTTTTATTATGGGATTTTTTTTTTAAAAATTTGAATTGTTTATGAAAAATAAATGACTGTTGAATGTATGTAGCTTCTGCTTTTTCCAATCACCCAAGTTTTTCCTATGACTGCATACTTGAAAGTTGAAATTAGTTAATGAATATGGCAGCCTTATGAACACCTGAAACATCGAGTTCATTGTACCCATATAAAATGTGGTTCCTCAGAAGTTTGGACGTTTTAATGATTGTCCTGTAGATGTTTTAATACAAAAGTAAATTTTTTCAATATCTGAGACTCTTCAAGTTACTGATGTATTGTATGAAACTTAATCATTAGATCATAGATCATTGTTAACCAGAGAGCAAAGAAAAGAATGGAGGAATGTCGGGCCAACTACCAAGTTCTCTGTCACTGATAAGAAAATGATTGATATGATAAAAAAACTTCTTCAGAATTATTTTGCTGGAACAAATGGGGATAATCTGTTTCTTTTTAAAAGTATAATAGAATGACTGGGCTCCGGAAACATGTCCGTTGATCACTCCAGACAAGCTGAATTGTGGGGTTTTTATCACTAAAGAATTGATGGGATTGAAAATTATATTTATCCCTTGCACAAAAAAATTCACTGGAAAAGGAGCATTGGCTAAAGAAGTGAAACTTGCAGAAAAAAATACAAAACTGGTTGCAAAGCTAGTAAACGTGTTCGTTGTTAGTTAATATTGCAAGTTTTGAAGCAAACCACTGTGAAAATAAACATGAGAAGAAATTCACCATTTTTATCCTGAATAGCATTGCCTAGCAAATTGGTTACTAGGGAAAACCCATAAAAAATGATGGGATGAAATTAAACTTTCGCATTAATAATGAATAAAATTACAAAATGTACACAGTAAAATCTGTCTAAACCGGAATCAATTGGGACAAAAAATTATTCCTGTTTAAGGAGGTTTCCATTTTATGGAGGGGGATTCATTTTATGACACAAGTATTTCTGTTCTGAAACTAGTAAATTACATAACTTGTTATAATTATAAAAATATATTAACATACAACATTTGTGGAAGAAATTGTCAATAAATGAATATTAAACATATTTCTGATAATTATAAGGGAAAATTTCACAACGTGCACTAAAATAATATTTTTTCCAATATTCATTACAGGTTTTTGGTTTTCCCCCTCTTACTAATACCTTTTCAATTATATTTTCTGAAGTAGAAAAATTGTAATATTTATGGTTTTTTCCAACCATTGTTTACGTGGTTGTGAAACTCATAAAACACACCTCGTCACCGTCTAGTGGCTGCACCCGTGCTTCTCGTTGTCCCAACGCACGAGTCACAACCCGGAGTACTGTTTTCCTGATACCCTCAATGGCCTTGACCCATGTGACTCCTGCCGAGGAGTTACAATTGTCAAGGCGGGGCCTGTAGATGCGTAAATACTAGCTGCATTCTGTGCACCTTCCCACGCTAAGAGAGCGTTGCTCTAGGACCTACGCCTTGAGAGACGAGCGACCACAAGGTTGAATTCTACGCTGAAGGCTTCATACGCCTCACGCCTTCACTTCGCGACGGCCACGACTAACTCACATCACTGGGGCAGAAATGAAAACAAGTCTTGTATTCGTATCTCGCGTCTTTCTGCCAACTGCATTAAATTCGCAGATATTCCGTTTTATAAAGGTTTTTCCCCTGCAGTACATGAAAAACCGTTCCGTTTCCGCGGTGGACAAATTCCGTTTTATGCATTATAAAATGCCTTTTAACTGCATAGTCCGGAGAGATTTTCCGGTTAAGGCAAGTTTCCGGCTTGTACAGGATCCGGTTTAGACGTGTTGTACTGCATTTGTTAAAGAGAAATTGTGAAAATAGAGTTTCTTTCATCGTTATGTTACCTATATTATAAATTCCCCTCTCGTAATTGCTCTGAAACGCTCAAAACCAAAATATCTTCTAGAGAGGGCTGCGTGAAGTTGACAATGGAGAAAGTATTTTTCTAAAATCATCTGTGAGAGCGAAGGCGTATAACCGCAATTCTAAATAGATTTGTCGGGACTTTCAGATATAGTTTACTGGCTGGAAATGGGCATCATTTTTACCCGTACTTGCTTCATACTGCTATATACCCTGTTAACAATGCATTTTAAAAGTCAAGTATGGATTGATTTAGCCAACATGTGGTTGGTGCTTTTTGTCCCCATTTACAATAAATACCCCCGAGCATAAACGGTTGTATTTACAAATTAACTTTAATTGCTTAAATTACTTCTAAGGCGCAGTGAAGCTTAGGTACGCGTGTCCAAGTTCATGACGAGGCTTTGCTCTGCAGCCGCAATTATGCTTGGGTTTTTTATTTTGCGCGCACGTCTTTCTCGGTAGTGTCGCTGGATGTCGCATGATTGCCGGCACTTCTCGATATGGTCGCGATCATGCGACAACTGGCGGCACGACTGAGAAAGACGCGAAATACTGTGGAATATTGCATCGTGAAGTCAAGGCCCCGCGCGCTAAGAAATAAAAAACCAAATGTAACAAGTATCATTCAGTCTATCCAACAAATTCTTCAGTGTGTCCAACAATTTCCAAAGTAACTCGGAGACCTCGACCATCGGTATTTACATAAAACATGTACAAAACATTATTGTTAAAAAATAATTAAAATTGTTTCAAAATTTCTTCTAATCTCACCCAATTCATTGTCATTGACGTACTGCATCTCAATCGCCTTACGGCTAGCAAAATGACTTATGAAAACTTACAAATTTTTGGGTGGCAACAGATTTCAACAAATGAAATACGTATGCCATGTAGATTCCTCCGTAAATAAACTTCAGCCAGATTCTTCCTTTTCAACATTTAAAGAATTGCAAAATTGGCTTAGAAAACATTAATTAGGTTTACAGCCATGGCTTTTATTCTAAGTATCAATTAATATAATAATTAACGTAACTCAGCTCGAATGTTTTGATGACATATAACTCGTCTACAATTAGAACTTATTTGTATTTCTAATTTTGGTGGATATCAGTGACGTTTTCTCTGGGTGTGTAAGTCGTGTGTCAACGCTCAAGGAAATTAAAAGATTATTTCTTTTGAATGTATCTAGATTTTTCATTTACTCGGTATTCCGTGCCATTGGCGTCATAGATCTGTACCAGCCAGTCCATGCGATCAGAAGCGGATCCACAAGGGGGGGGGGGGAATTCCTCACTAAACAATTTTCAGTCCGTTAATTTTTATTTTTCACGAAACTGTCAATTAACTAGTGGTGATAAAACAGCGCGTATGCTTTCTCCCCAGTATTTTCACGCAAAATTACACGAAAAGCACTCACATTTTCGAAAAATTGCACGCGATCTTATTTCAAAATCTATCTTTAAGGAACAGAGTTAATTAAGGTGAAAATCTGTATCTTTAATATTTTAGTTGTAGGAAGAGTCAGAAAAATATTGAACTTTTGCAATTTACCAAAAATCAGTATTTTCAAAAAACATTAGATTTATACTATTACCTTAAATGCCCTTCACACTATTTAACCATTTTTTATCACAAACGATGGAGTTCTTTTTGGGAATTTGTAAAACGTCCCAATTTCATGGAAAGTACCCCCAGAATTAAAATATGTAGATAAATAGATAAGTAGATAAATAGATAGATTGAGGAATTTAATTGTTGGAGAACATCGGCTGAACGGTGTAGCCGCTGGCGTTGTTCAGAGACGGACTGACAGAGTTTTGCCATCATTCGAATTTTTGGTAACAAGGACACATATAACATGGGTTCTGACTACACCACGTGTGAGATTTTGTTTCTGCATTTAGCAACTGGATTTATCTACATTGTCGTTGTCGAAGCCCTGTACTAAAGAGTTTTTCTGCCGAAAATTCGCCGTGTTTTCGCGAGCATTACTTAACAATCTCTTTACTCTACGTAGAGTAAAGAGACCTCGGCCCGTCGTCACTCCTGGGCTCGAGGTCGGGCACCCACAGTCATGGCCCGTGGCGTTCGTCCTGAGTTCGCGACCTCAGAGCCGGCCCGCGATGTGGCGATGATGCTTTCGGGCGGCGGCGATGCGGTAATGCGTCCACTGGCGTCCACCCGTAAGCCAAAGACACTCGCTTTATTAGTTACTCGCCCTCGTCCCTACCTCAGAAAGACACTTCTTCTCGCATCCCTTATCGGCAGTGTTACCAGATGTGTTTAGAGGGATTCCGCCATGTTCGTTTCAGTTTCCGCCGGAAGCCGTTGAACTGGTTTTAAATTTCCCGCCTAAATCCGCTAAACGTAAAATAAATTATTTTTCCATATTTAAATATTGTATTAATTTATTCTATTAAAACAAACTAGAAAATAATGATAGAAAAGGCCAAATGCTTATGAATGCATGAAATAGATAAGGACAATTGCTTATTCTTGGTCATAGCCGTCGTTATTGGCGTATTCGAGCCCCAATATTTTAAAATAATAATAAAGAACGCACTTATGTAGACTGGATTGTCTGTCTTTTATTATTATTTTAAAATGTTTCTGCTCGAACACGCTATGTGCCCAGGCCTTAGTAGTGAAGATTTGAAATTCCGCTTATTTTCCACCGTCTTTATTAATTTCTGCCGTTTATTCCACTGTTCGCGAAACTGATTTTTTTTTCCGCCGTACGAGTTAAATTCCGCTGAAAACGGCGGGAATTCCGCCGATATGGCAACACTGTTTATCGGAATGGCCGAGGTTGCGTTTGCGGCTTCGCGGGTCACGTGGCTTTCCCCCGCTTCGTTTTCTGCGATTGGCGGGCGCGTGTCACGCGGTTTCTTCCACCCAATCGCGGTGTCATTGATGGGTGTTTGAGTCCCGCCAAATTCTGTTGGGACTCAAACGTCACTCAAGTTCCAAGAACATGTGTAGCTGAATTGCCGGGTTGGGAGACCGCAGCGTCCGTATTTCCCGGTGAGTCAGCGACAGCGGTTCGCGGCGGGCCCCCGTCGAGCCAATAGAGCTGCATGCCACCGCTTGGGAAAGTTTTTTCTGGAAACTCTCTTTTATGAATATCTACTATTAAATTGCACGTAGTTATTGATAATCAGCATTTCAATCAACATTTTGTATTTCATTTCAATTATTTTAATAAAACTCAATTGAACTCGTATTTTTTTAATCAATCATGATCTCTATTAATTTTTTTCTAAAATTATTGAAAGGTTATTTTTTCATTATACGTCACCGATCTTCGCGCGCTCTTTATCTTCTCGAGCGGATGTTGGCTGGGCTATCCGGGACTTCTCGGGTGGAAGTCGTCACGAAGATATATTTCTTTGTATTTGGTCCGCTCCGATGTCCTAATATTTCTATCGCACGACCGACGCCCGCAATGAGGGACTTGATCCTCCCTACTCCGCGTAGCTGTTTACAATTGTACATGATTCACCGACAAAAAATTCTGCCATGGATAATCCTTCCATTCTTTTAGACTCGATCGACACTATATACCACGTATATCCCCTCGCCTTGCTCCACGGCCCCTTTCTACTCGCACGTCATCTTATTTATTTTTATATTGCCGGCGTCCTCATGGATACATATTACAAAAGGTGCATCTATCTATTGTCTCTTTAAAATATAATAAAAGTCCCCTGATATTCCGATTATTTTTGGTATGTTACAACTTGCCCCGTCTTAAGCGTCATTCTATCTACTTAAGTATGGTATACGAGAAGATCATTTTTCCCTTTATTAAATATTTACTTTCATGTTCATACTGTTTTGCACTGGTACCCCACACATATTTGAACTGCACATTCACTCATCTTCTTTCCTAATTCCTTTTATGTAATTAGATTTTTGTATTGCCAATCTTTCACAACCATTTCATTACTATTTCTACTTTTTTTATATTTATTCTTATTTTTGGAGACTTTTTGTTTCTGCGCTATATTTTTATTCCATTTATCTTTATTTTCCCTCTTATATTCTATCATTTCCTTTTATTTGTACCTATACATACTCGTATTCTATCATCTCCATTTTCAACTCGTGCTTCCTTATTTAACTTTCCGTAGGCTTATTTTGCATTGCCTATTTATTACACACATGACACATTTAATATCTATTGTAAACAATTAATACCGTCAATCAGAAACATGAAATAAATGCGTAGATATATACACGTTGCAACAAACATTACGATTTCACATCTGGTAGATTTATCACCGTGATTCTATCCTAAGTTTTATAAATGGACTTATGGTCCTCCTTAAAATTTTAGTTTTAACTTCTGCTCTCTTGGGCTGCTTCTTCCACTCTGCTCTTGATGCTATTTTCTTCTCGATCTTGATTCTCTTCTTGTCACGTTTCTTCTTATCTGATTTGTCCAGTAAAGTTTCGATTTCTTCATAATAATAATTTTCTTCATCATTATTTGCTTCTTCGTCTGTTGGTTGCTGTATCTGGATTTTCCATAATATTTTCTCTT
>BOPP01000059.1:561359-630994 GCA_017312745.1 Gryllus bimaculatus | reverse complement strand
TCATCTTACAACTTTTCCTGGCAAACACAGGACTACCACAATTAACATGGTTCTACTATCACTCCACGGGTGAAGTTTTGTTTCTGCACTTTAGCAACCATGAACTCCTACATTTGTCGTTGTCAACGCCCATTACAAAGCAGTATTTTCTGCCGAAAATTCGCCTTTTTTCCGCCCACAAACTTACTTAACAATCTCCTTTACCTCTCGTAGAATTAAAGAACCTCCCCCGTCGTCACCTCCGGCTCAGTCGCGTCGCACCCACATCATGCCCTGACGTCTCTGAGTTCTGCGACACCCCCACCTCAGAAGCCGCCCGCATGTCGGACCCGATGATGCGCCATACTGTCGAGCGCACACACCAACACTCCACATACCAAACATCCATAAACCCAAAACATGCACTCCCACGAAAGCCACCACCACACACAACAACCTCCTAACAGACGCATACCTCCTAACGATACCCTCCTGCCCTACTCGAACTCGACAGCCCCGACGCACAACAAATCACAACACACCGCGCGCCGATCGACAGTCCACACATTTACCGCGTAATGCGTTCCAACTGCGTCCACCCGTAAGCCCCAAACACTCGCTTATTGTTACTCGCCCTCGCTCCCCAACCTCAGAAAGACCTTCTTCTCGCATCCCTTATACGCAGTGTACCAGATTGCGATTAGAGATTCCGCCCCACGTTCCGTTTCAGTTTCCGCCGAAAAGCCTTGACTAAAGAAAAACTACAACTCGGTTTTAAATTCCCCGGCCTATCAATCCGCTAAACGTAAAAAAATTATTTTATCCATATTTAAATATTGTATCTAATCTATTCTATTAAAACAAACCTAGAAATTAATGATACGAAAAGCCAAAATCGCTGATGAATGCATGAAAAAGATCAAGACAATTTGCTGTATCTCTTTCATCCAGCCGTCTCTATCTCGGCGTCATTCGACGCCCCGAAATCATTTTAAAATAAATAATAAAAACCCACTTATTGTAGGACTGAGATTCGATCTTTCATATTAGTACTTTTAAAATGTTTCTCTCGCAACCCACGCTTATGTTTGCCCCATGCCACCTTCAGTATGTGTAACAGTTGAAATTCCGCTTACCCACGAACGACAGAAATAAAACACATACTATACCTACACAAAATAACTTTTCCACCGTCTATATTAATTCTGCCGTTTATTCCACGGTTACGCGAACTGATTTTCTTTTCTCCGCCCTACGAGTTAACATTCGCCTGAAAACCCGGAATCCCCGACATTATGCAAACACTCGTTTATCGAATGCCGAGCGCGTGCGTGCGGCTCGACGACTGCTCCACGTTCCGGCGTTCCCCCCGCTTCCGTTTTCGGCGATTGCCGGGCGACGTATTTCACCAGGTTTCTTCCACCCAATCGCGGCTCGCATGCGAGGCGTGTTTGGAGCTTTCCCGCCAAAGAAAAAATTCGTTGGCGACCAATCAAAACGTCAGCTCTCAAGTCCAAAACATGTTTAGACTGAATTGCGGTGGGAGACCGCCCAGGCTCCGTAATTCCCGGTTGAAGTCCCAGCGACAGCGGGTCGCGCGCGGAGCCCCCCGCCAGCAATATCGAGCTGCATGCCACCCTCCGCTTGGGAAAGTTTTTTCTGAAAACCTCTTTATGAACTATTACTTATAAATGCACGTAGTTTGATAATCAGCCATTTTCAATCAACATTTTGTATTTTTCAATTATTTAAATAAAACTCAATTTAACTCTATTTTTTACAATCAATCATATTCTCTATTAATTTTCTAAAAATTATTCGAAGTTACTTTTTCTCATTATACGTCACCGATCTTCGCGCGCTCTATCTCTCCAGCGGATGTTGGCTGCTATCCGGACTTCCGTGGAGTCGTCACAAATATATTTCTTTGTATTGTCCGCTCCGATTCCCTAATATTCCTATCGCACCGACCGACGCCCAGCAATGCGAGGACTTGATCCTCCCTACTCCGCGTACGCTGTTAACAATTGTACATGATTCACCGACTAAAAATCTCCATGCATAATTCCTTCCATTTTCTTTAACTCATCGACACGATATACCACGTATATCCCTCCCTGCTCCACGCCCGTCTACTCGCACTCATCATTATTTTTTATATGCCGGCGTCCTCATGGATACATTATTACAAAAAGATGCATCTATCTATGTCTCTTTTAAAACTACTAATAAATAGTCCCCTTATATTCCGATTATTTTGGTCTATTACCAACTGCCCCTCTTAGACATCATTCTATTACTTAAGATATGTATACGCCCGAAAGATCATTCTTTCCCTTTATTAAATATACTTTCATGTTCATACTGTTTTTGTCACTGTACCCCACACATATTGAACGGCACATTCACTCCATCTCCTTCCTAATTCCTTTTATTAATTAATTTGTCGATGTGCCAATCTTCATCAACCATTCTCATTACTATTTTACTTTTTATATTATTCTTATTTTTGGAACTTTTGTTTCTCTGCTATATTTTCTATTCCATTTATTTTATTTTACCTCTTATATGTCTCATCCATTTCCTTTTATTTGTACCTATACATCTACTCCTATTCATCATCTCCATTATTCAACTCGTGCTTCCTTAAATTTAACTTTCCGTAGGCTTATTTGCCACTTGCCTATTTATACACACATGACACCATTTAAATAATCTATTCGTAAAATTAATCCGTCAATCAAACACAAGAAATTAAATGCATAACATAATTACACTTGCCAACAAACTTACGACTTATCAATCGAGATTTCACCGTATTCTATTCCTAAGTTTTCATAATGAACTTATGTCCTCCCTTAAAAATTGTAGGTTTTCTTCCTCTCTCTTTGCTGCCTCTTCCACTCTGCTCTTATCTATTTCCTTCTCGATTCTTGATCTCTTCTTGTCACGTTTCTCTTATCTGATTTTCCCAGTAAAGTTTCGGGGGTTTCGCATATATATAATTTCTTCCTTCATATTTGCTTCTTCGTCTTTGGTGGCTAGTTATCTGATTTCCATAATTATTTCTCCATCATTCACATCTTAACTTCGCTTAGCATGTATTTCAACATCCACCCGCAACCTTCTTACACTCATTTGCTCGTAAAACTTTATAGTCTTCTCTTATAGCTCCACAGTACTTCGCAACCCTTGCACAATACTTGATACCTTCAAATTCAACCACCCTATCAAACTACATTGCCTCGCCGCTTAAACCCGACTTCCCCAACATAAACCTTTTTCCTTCTTCTCCTACCCGCTCATAAACCATCTACACGTCAGAAAAACTTCGTCTCATCTACCATTTCTATGACTAATACACCATTGCTCTAATCTATTTCTCCTGTATTCTCTCATCTTATTTGCCTCTTCGTCTTGTTGCTGTATCTGATTTCCATAATATTTTCTCTTCATCTACATCTTCAACTCATTTTAGCATGTTCACATCACACCGACCTTCATTACACTCTTATTGCGTGCTGTAAGTTTATAGTCTTCTTTTATAGTCTCCACAGATCCTTCGCACCTTTGCACTAATTATTTGATACCTTCCAAATTAACGAAACACTCAAGACCTTCCTCGCACGACTCTCCAGCAGGAGCTGTGTGTGCGTTGTGTGTGCGTGGAGGCTAATGTTGTTGAAACTTCGTTCATCACCATTTCTATGATAAATATCACCATTGTCATAATTATTTCGTCTGTATTTTTGTGGTCTCATTCTTCTTTCTATTCACCTTCAGTTTTGTAGTACGATATCTCGTTACGTTTATTTTCGGATCTTCTCAAGTCTTCATCCTTCGTATGTCCGTTCCAGATTATCTTCTGATTCTTTTCTTTTTTTCTTGTCTGGCAGGTGTTAAATCTTCCTTAATTTTAGTCTTCGAGCTTTCCCCTCGCTTCACGTAAGTACTCTTTCGTCGAATTCTTCTTTTCCCTGCGTTATCTGCGTACCTGCAATTATCTTGTTCCTATACTACGTCAACTAGCATTACTTCGTCGTTTATTGATGTTTCTGTTTCGCGGTCTCTCTTCCCTTCGGTTCGTACTTATCGTTTTCCTCTCTTTTTTCTTCTTCAGTCTATGACATTTCGATTTCCCAGATTTATTACTGCTTTTATAGAGAATTTCTTCAATTATTTTATTCCTGCGAGAGTTTGTCCTTTCTATTATCCTTTCCATGCATATTTTTGTGCCATCATTGACTATTATCATGCTACTATTATAATCTACTTGAACATTAGTAACTTTCGAATTTTCTAGATCCATTATTTTCTTTCTTATTTCCATAGCTTCCATCCCGGTTCTATAATTAACAAATTCTTTAATTAATTTTATATATTCCCGGATTTTACCGCGCATTATTATTTTATTATTACCGATTGTCGCTATATTATATATTATTACCGATTACATTTCCTATTCTCGCAACCCATTGTGCAAACTTATTATTGAGTTTACCAAAATCTTCGTTTGAGTTTTGGTAGAGTTGCCAAGGTCTTGGGATGAATTGTGAATCTAAATCGGGATCCATATACTCTCTGTCGGGATCACTGCATAATGGGATAAAATGAAAAACCCAGTAACCGTTTTCGAACTATTCGGTTCTCTTCAGCAAGGCGAAGAAGTCTTGCAGTAAGTAAATTAGAAGTATGTAAATTACTCCGTATACATACGTACGTATACAAAAAAGTAAAAATAACAGTTTCTCAAAAACTGATCTTATTTTTAGATTCTTGCAGTTACCTCGTAAGATTAGTAAGTTATGTCAGTGATATAGTAGAGGAAGAAATTAGGTATAATATTTTTCCACTTTTTCATTACCAGGCTTTGTAATATGGGGTTTTGGTGTCGAAAAATCGCCAATGTTTTCCCCCGTAGCATTAAAATAATTTCTCTATATTCCATTAGCAGTACGCGAAGTATAAGTGTATTTCATATTTTAAAACCAATCAAAAAAATCCCTACTAGAGTCGAGTTCCCTGCACCGTTTTGCAGTTGAACTCTATCGATTCTTTTTCGATCGGGGGTTCTCCAATCCTCGATTAGAGTCATCTCGATACAAAACATGTCGACCAGCGAAAAATGGAGCAGAATGGGCTGGTATGAGGTTGGCACACAGTAGTTGTCAGTTGTGTTGTTTTCGTAATTTTATACATTTATAGTTCATGGTCAGCAATAATCATGAATAGCGAAGTGGAGTTTCACGTACGACAAAACTATCCATGGGCTAAATTGCCTGCCAATGTTAAGCAGGTACGGTAACATTCTCCACTTGTAGATAAATTATTTTTGACCTGACTACTACCAATTTCTATTGAGTTTTTTTAATTATTATTTAATTTCAAAACTCTGAAGTGAAATGCTATTTCTGTTTTGAAGTTCTAATTAAAGTTAGCGCTTGACATATAAAAATTCATGAATGTTCATTTGTTGATGAGTTCTATTTGTTTTGCAGAGCCTAGGCAATTCTCAGAAGGAATATGAAAAATATATAATAAACTTTAGTATAAAAAATCAACTTCGTTATCGAGGAAATCTAGTGAGATTTGTTCGAAAAGATGAGCGGCATTACTATGAAGAATTGTTAGGTTACAGTCGTGAAAGCTTAATGTTATACCCATATCATCTTTCGGATGTTGTTGTGAAGGGACTGCGTGTAACACCATTCCAATATTATGTATCTGTTATGGAAAATATAATGGAACAAGAGAAGAGTTATGATTCTCTCCCTAACTTTACAGCTGCAGATTGTAAGTTTACTGATTTTCGAAATGTGAAAATAAATAATTAAACATATGTAATGTTATAAAATACTAATTGTAATTATATTTCAGGCCTTCGTTTGTTAGGAATCGGGCGCAACGAATATATTGAGTTAATGAATCAGTGTCGTTCTGGACGTAAATTATTTAGAAGAAAGAATGTGAGAGATTTATTGCCACCCAAACCTGTTGATATAAATATTGAACCTTGGTGGACAGTTGAAGTTGGTTGTGTTATTGAAGAAGATATTAAGGTGTGTATGGCTTAAATTGCTTGTAGAATTAACTCTTTTTATTTCAGTAATTTCAAAGTGTGTGATAAATTTAATTTGTTCAATATCTAATTAATTTATGTCTAAAAGTTCATAAATACAAAGTTTGGAAGACATTCTTTTTTTTAAATTCAACTGGATAGTTTTTCCCAATGAAAATGGATAAATTGTCTATGAAGGGGGGTAGGGGTGTGTTAGTTGAGTGTTACGTTACACTGATATGTTTTTATTTTTAACACAATGTTATAAATTGTGTTAACACAATTATTTAACACAATGTTTTTATTTTTCAATATTTTCTTAAGTAATTCCTTTTATATAATCTTGCACTAAAACATTAAAATATTAAAATTGAAAAGATAAATTCAAAGTTATTATTTATAAATGTTGACAATAATTGAAAACATATTTTTTTCAATGGTATATTGATTGAAACTTAGATTATGAAGAATGTGTTCCAAATTTAATATATTCTAGAATACAATAATATTGATATAGAAAATTCTTGCCCATGCGTCCTCCATGACAACATGTGTAATAGTCTGAAATTTTCTTGCCAATGCATCCTTCCTTTCTTCCTTCAGGTAAAAGTTGTCCCCCAAGTCAGCATCACCAATTAATGATCGTTAATATTAATATATAGCACATTAAAGTTAATACAAATTGTTTTAATTGTATAATTTTTTTTGGTTTTGCAAATGGTATGGGGGGTGGAGGGTTGCAAGCAATTATTTGAGGAGGTTCAAGCGTGCTCTACAGGGAAGAGAGAGGGAATTCAAAATGTTCCATAGCTTTACATAATTTACTACAAGTGTTTCTGAAATTTGTTTGTTTTTCAAAGGTAGTGTCTGAGCTGTTTTTATTAAGAGTATAAACTAACTTCAATATATTATTTGTAATCAGCAGTATTACAATATTAATATGTGCTGTTTGAAGGAAATGTATTTAATTTAACACTTAAGTTTGTTGTTAATATAAAGAAGTATGACTGATTTGAAATTAGAGCAATGAGATCTGCATTAGCAAATTATTTGAATTCAAGATTTATTCCTGTCGTGTTGTACAGTGGTAATAATTGTGTGTGTTTCTGATAAGAATCATTCAAGAAAGTATATGCTCTTTGAGAGACAGGGTTGGCCACTTTGTTACGAAAATGTTCAATGGGGAGGGAGGAGAGTAATTGAAAAAAGTATGTTCTTTGAAGAAAATTTGTGTCATTTGAAGACAGTATAGACACAAGAACGTCTCAAAAAATGTTTTACCAAGAAAAAATGCACTGTTAGTGAATGATTTTCTATTTGTATTACTCTTTGAATTTGATCAACAGTAAAACGAAGGGGGTGGGACATTTGAGGGAAGAGAATTTGGTGGGACATTTGAGGGACATTTTTAAGATCTATACTGTATACTTTTGTATCCAAATACCCAAATAAGTTTTTATGTAGGTCAAAATTTGAATGAAATTCAACAACAGCAGGAACATTTTGACATTTATTTTCAATATTCTTTGATCAAGTCTTCAATATTATTGATTGACTGTGCTGTCAAAATAGAATGGTGAACAGTCAATACTTATATTCTTAAATGTCTTTTTTCACAGCTTGTTTCAGAAGCAGAGAAAGAATTAATTGATAGGATCATTGACCATGGTTGTCAGAAAGCTGGCGACTTGGATTATAATCTTGTTCATAATTTGTATAAGTAAGATATCCTCTGTAGTTATTGTGCATAATATTTATATAAATAGGAAATTTTGAAAATATTTTTTTTCTCTTTTTTCTTTCTTTTTTCCAGGAAAGGTTTAATTTACTTGGATGTTCCAATTGAAGATGATGATTATATTGTTGTACCTCCACTTGAAGGATTTGTTATGAACAGGGTACTAGGCGATTATTTTGAAACTTTATTGTACAAAATATTTGTTTCTATTGATGAACATACTTCTGTGGGAGAGGTGTGTATATATTTGTGTAGGGCAGCATTTTTTTCACCTGCTGCTGACACTTTCAGAAACTGAACAAACATTTTTGGTTTTAGTTGGCCAGTGTTCTTCAGATTGATGCCCAGGCCGTAAAAAATGCTGTCTCTCTTTATTGTCGCCTTGGTTTTGCTCGAAAGAAGAGTTATGAAGCAGATTTTACAGATTTGAATCCAACATGGAAGAGCAGATCACAAATTTGTCACAAGTATGTAAATTCAGTATATAGTTGTGTGGCGTCTTCAAAGAAAATATTGATTTACTTCCGTGAACTTGATGATCTCATTTGTTGTTAATGTTGGCTGAAATATATATTTGTGAAATGTATACTTCATGTATGCGTAATGTTTACTTGGTATCAGCTATTTTATCACAAGCAACATTTAAAAGACCAGTAATCTAAATAGGAAGTATGTAATTTAGTATTTATTAAGTTTAGTGTTTTACAGTTATTATGTATAGCATTAAGATACATATTTTATCATTTCTTTTTCAATGTATTGTGCTACATGTCAGGAGTTCTGTAGGGATATGGCATTGAATATTGGAAGTTCTTGAAGATAAATATTGTGAAGTATGTTTTTAATTTCTAATTAAATACAATTCAGAATGGTTTTAATTAATGCAAATAGATTTAGATATTTTCCATGATGGAGTACACATGAACAAAAACAAATTAAAAATAAAAAAGATGTTTGAAGAGAAGTTACAACAGCAAACTGTTGTGTCTATATAGTACTCATTTGTGTTTATTTCCTTAATGATTGTCACAAGGTAGATAAGTGATATGAGTTAAAAAATCTGATTATTAATTACAAATTCATACACAGGACTCAGCATGAAGGGATTTTGACCAATCCTTCTGCAGACTATAAGGAACTAGATTTTATTTTATATGCATTTAAAGTCTCTTCTTAATGAGCAATAAGATGTTGCTACTGCACCCTGTTATCATCTATGAGCGACAAAATAATCTTATCTACCATCCTGAGATGTCTCCCGCTGCCGGCAACAGTGCAGCAATTGTCATGATCCTTTATTTTTTTAACTTGTATTTAACTTAAAATTGTAATCAAATGAAATGAAATATTACATACAAGGAGAAAGATACTTCAACAACTTGAGAAAGAAATACATGTAACTCACTCCTACCATCGCTCATTAGGTAATGCCTTCCTGTCATAGGTAAAGTGTATATTGTCTTGCATAGTAAATTACTATTAATATTCAGCATAGCAACACAGAAATATGGATAAGCAAAACACAATTTTCTGTATAAAATAATGTTAATATAGAGAGAAACAGTTTATGGACATGAAAGAATTCAAAATTTACCTTGAAATATGAAACAAACAACAAAAATATCAGTGTGCATATTATATTCTGTAAAATTAATCAAATGGAATATTGTAACTATATTATTTTGGATACATTGGAGATTATTTTCCAACAACTTCAATAAAATTTCAGTAACTCAAAGAACAACAGTCTGAGTTAGATGCTCATCTGTAAAAAACCATTCTTACAAAAACATCTTGTCCACCTGAGAGTTAAACGAAATTACAGCATTATGAATTTTATTGAATAATTTTGAAATTATGTTAGAGAAAGGATTACATTGGTTTTTAGCTCAGGTATTGTTACTTGACCAGTAGAGTGAGAGTTGGCATAATCTCTTAATAATGAAACTTCTAGTAATTGCATGTACGACAGTTTGATATTTTTTGCTAAATTTCTGGTAAACTCTAGATCTTAACTTCACTAAATCCTTTTCAGTCGTGATTCTGTTAGTTTAGTATTTGAAAATTCAATGTTCTTTTCTCTCTCTCTCTCTATTTTTTTTTCTTCTTCTTTCTTTCTTTCTAATATGTGAGTAAAATTAAATGCCTGGCAATGGGAAGAGAGGAAAAAAAGTACACATCAGAAATCATCCTTTTGCTAATGAGTTTTGTGGGTTTCCATATTTAGAATAGGTATATTGTAGGTCAAAAATGAAAATTGTGTAGTGTTGTGGATACAGTCTATGTATTGTCCATAGGACTCTCACTGAAGAACCTGTGTTGTTAGATTTGACTTCTGCATTGGCTGAACCTGGTCTCACACCTCCAGAGGAAACTACCTCTAGTAGTACAGAAGAAGCTGAACCAACTTTTCTTGCCAATCAGTCTCGCAGTCGAAGAATTGCATTTCTCTTTGATTCGACTTTGACTGCTTTTTTAATGATGGGCAATCTCACTCCAGTAAGTATTATTCACCACTTTTTAGTGAAGTGTACCACTTGAATTGTCTTTTAAGGAAAGTCTATTTCAACTGAAATTTTCCTTGTCATGGAGGGTTTGAAGAATCATGCTGTCACCATGTTTGAAGTGGGAAAATTATCTGATGAAAGTTTAGACAGCTTTCTGGCTGAATTGGAAAAAATTTCTACTGCAGATAGCGAAGGAGAAGCTCAACGTTACTTTGATCATGCACTCATTTTGCGATCCACAATATTGTTCCTGAGACACAATCGTCGAATGGGTGAATCTCTGTGTCTTCCTCTTGATTTGATTCGATGCGAAAGTTTGCAGTCGCTTGATAGTGCTACTTGTACACGCTTACTTTCTAAAAATTATTCGTAAGTACTTTTTGACTATTAAATTGTGCAAATTACTACTAAAAGTTGAATTTAAAAAAGATTTTTTTTCCTGCATTGTATGTGAAAATAATATTTATATGTTCTGCAAAGACTATTGATGTACATTTTATGGCGAAAAAAGAAAAGAAAAAATCTATTAACTCTATTTAAATTGGGTTTATCTGATTCATCATGTTTTTTTGATATGTCTGCAAACTTAATAAAATCTTTTGTGGGACAGGTTGCTTGTTTCAATGGCTCCTTTGTGTAAAGAAATAAGGCCCATTAGCAGTTGTGTGCCTCCTCATTTGGGTCCTGCCATACCTGAAGTGAATACAGTTTGGTTTAAACTTTTCATCTATCATCTAACTGGTTATGGTCCTCCAACCTTACTCTTAGTGAAAGGTGGGAAACTTTATAATAATATCTACTTTGGAACATATTTTATAAATACAGGCTCAGGAAGAAGAAAGAAACCTCAGACAAAGTGGAACTAATAGCGTGCTCAGTTGTTCCTGGAGAGAAAAAAAAAAAAATCTCACTCCCTTGTAAAGGCAGCATATGGCTCATGACAAACCACATTTCATTGTCTTGATGCTCCTAGGATGTTGAAAGTTGCAATTGAGAAGCATCTTTGGAAATATGATAAAATCTGATGGGTGTGTGTGTGTATGTGTGTGAGAGAGAGAGTGCTTGCAAGAACAAATTTCAAAGGATAACAAATTTTGTCATGACTTGTAATTTGAAGTGAAAGTATGCTTCTCCCTAGTAATTAATCTAGCCATTATCTATAATCTCTACTGAATTTGGTCTAAGTTATATTAGAAACATAATCACTTAATTTAGGACAACTACTAGCCATTCATACAATCTGACCAAAGTTTTTTTTTTTTTTTTTTTTTTTTTTTTTTTTTTTTTTTTTTTTTTTTTTTTTTTTTTTTTTTTGTGTGAGAAAAGTTTAAAATGCAAAACTAATATGAATATGAAACTTGTGGAGATATGAAAGCCACATTGATCATCAAGTTAATAAATTCTTGTATTTTTGTCAATATTACAACCTGAAGAAAAAAATGACAGATGTGATTTCTCTGAAGTTTTACTCCTTTGTTTCACTGAAAATTAGTCCAAGATATTGCACAGAGCTCAGAAGTGTAGGATATATCATCCAGTTATTTGAATATGTGCACTAGAGTGGTGTTCAATTAAGGAAAATAAAAAATTCAAAAGTGTTTGAAATTTTACATTGCATACAACATATTTGAAAATAAAATTGTATCATTGGTGATGGTAACAGTGTGTGTCCTATAAAGCTTAAATGTTCTAATGGCATAAAATAATATATTAATAGTAGCGTATAATATTATGTATAATATCTAACATGAATTTTTGGGCCAGAATGTTACTCTTTGATAAAGTATTTCATATGTGTGATGAATTGGTCATGCATATTAAGTTTTAAAGTGCAAGTCTGTCATATTTCAGGCACTAGAGTCAGACAACTTCCACAGTTGTTCCAGCGTTATGACAAGCTTTTGGTCACCACGTGGGGTCATGATCCTGGAGTTCTTCCTGTCGCTAATATTATCTTCACGTTGAATGATGCATTGTGTCATTCAGCTGTTCTTGTGCAGGTACATACTTCCTAATTCCTTTAAACTAACATATATAGAATTGTGAATTGTTTATTACGTGAGATTTTTCAAACTTGTCGAAAGGAATTTTGTAGAGCTGCTTTCTCAATAAGCAATGAGGGTTTAGATCCTAGAAGGGAAACAAGATTTTAACCTGAACGTTTTGCTGCAGAAGAGTTCAGGAAAAGTGAATATCAGAAGTGAAATGGTTGGTATCCAATTGAAACTTGCATCAGGTCACCTGTGTCTAGGACTTGTTGATCAGTGAACCATTTTTTTATTTGGTTGGTCAAATATCACTTTTGGTATGGAATTTGCGATTAATACCAATTATCTTTGTTATATTGTAATAATTGCACAGGTCATACACTAATTAATGTCCTAGTGTGTGGATACACAAGCCAACTTTTATAATGATAAATATGCAGGAAATGCAATGTTTTCCCTAAGTCTTAGAAAGTAAGAGTTTTGTACCTCAAAATTACCACTATGATTTTTTTATTACATAAGTTTAAAGTTGACTTGGAATTTATACAAAAATGAAGCACCATTACAGGTTCTTAAGCTAAATGTGCAATATAGTTTATAGGTTCCGAAGAATCCTCATCACATGAAGAATGTTAATTCTTTTGTTAATACAAAATGAATACATTTTTTTTACAACTTTTGTGGAACTTCTTCTTTAAAAAAGATATCTTATTACTAACCTTTATGTAATAAAACAGAGTGATGGCCTGCTAAAATTTGCTGGAATTGCCTATTACATTGTCTTTTCTCTCAAAATGTTCTTAAGTAATTTTCATTTAGATAATTGACACCGTTATTTAAAGATTACGTGATTTTACTTGATGTTCAGGGATATAGGAATCATCGTGGAGCAGAAAGTGTTTTGGTACCTTTTCCATTGAAGGATGTTCAGTCTCCTGGTAAGAATGTTTTCAAATATTTAATTATATTTACATTCATATAACCTTCTTTCTATGTGGATCTGTACTTTACAGCCTCCAGTCACTTCATTTCCAAGAATATGGATTGGAATTCACACCCAGCAATCAGAAAACTTTCAGGAGAAATAGACCTGACTCACAACTGTGGCTTCATTACAATGTTAAACATGAAAAGTGAACAAGAATTTCAGAGTGGAATTTCTTTCACATCTCACCTACCGGATGAATTCAAAGATGTAGGAATATTACCCTCAGGTTTACCTTCTGCTGCTCATCAGTCTAGTCGTGTTGAAGCATGGGTAAGTGCCAGTTCTGGAGAACCGGTTACTGACACTTCTCAGTCAAGTCCAGTGAATGGTTTCACGAGTCATGATTGTGCCAACATTTTGGAAGAGGAGCTGAACAATTTAGGTGAGAAGAATCCTGCTGATTCATTATCACAAGATAATAACAAAGAAGGTGTTTTACGTCTTGGAGGTGGACGACCAATGCCTGATGATGTACGAGATGAACTGGAATCTTGGACACTTTTAGATTGTAGTTTTGGTGTACCACTTTTTGATGCAGCAGCCAATGCTCAGATCTGTGATGCCATTATTAATGAGGAATTGTGGAAACCAGATAACCTGGAAAAACTTACTAGGTCCAGTAGAAGTCTTTGTTTAAAATTGCTGGACTTCATTGGAAAATTTCAGGTAATAAGTTGATTTGAAGCAAAATAAATATTGCATATTTGTTTGTAATAAAATATGTGTTGTTTTGCAGGATTTGCCTGTTCTTCCAGATGAAAGTGGCTACTCGAATAAGAGAACTTTATCTCCTGCGGTTGCTTTTCCTACTAGAAATCTAATGTTCAACCATGGGAAATTGAGTACATGGAATAATAAGTAATGAATTCTGGAAATTATTATTTCTTTTTAAGAGTCACTTGGGTGCTTTAGACTTAATTCTGTAAAAGCGATCTCATTTGGTGTGTATTTGCAGACATCATGTGTTTCTTTCCTGTGTAATGCATTTCTGTTCTTTTTACTCAATTTGTGACCTAGATTTTATTAACAATATTACAGGCAGATGCTTTGTTTACCATAACTATGGCCATTATTTATAGTATTATCATTACCATCATCATCATCGTCATTAATATTTTTGTCTTTGCCAAACCCATCTCTATCATAATTAATTTGTTTTTTGGTGCTTGAATTTTCTTCTCTTTTCTTTTCATTTTCAAATTGAGAATGAACACAATAAAATTGAAACTAAGCAATTTCATATTGAAAAGAATCAAAGAAGTCTAAAATACATAAATTAGACTGAAATTAATAACTTGTGTACACTCAGAACCATCTTTATTGACATTAAATCATAATTTATATTACCATATCAGGGTTTTTTTTGAGGCTGTATATAGGAGCAACATATCTTGTCCAAATAACATTTATAACTTGATGTAATGTGATTTTCTAAGCAATAATGACAAAACTCTGTGTGTGTCTGTAAGTGGGTGTCTATGTATATAGTCAGGATTCATCATTGGGTTGTAAGGACTTACCGTCAGTAAGCAGCGATTATGAAATTCTTCCTCTATGAATATTTCGACAATTCAATAGTAACATAGTGCTAGATCAACTACTGGTACGTGCTTAGAGCAGTAGTCAGACAGGGGCACACAAATTCACAAATTATCTAGCTTCTTCCCATTTAAATGCAACTCAACTAATTTAATGATCAATCAGTCTAATGGCACTTACACTTATTGGCTCTATAGCTCCGTGTTGTCATGTAGATGCAGAGAGTACTTTCTTTGGAAAGCCATTTCTTTCTTAAAATAAACTTCTTACAATTTGTTTATGTTTAAAATAATGTTATCCATGTGATAACTCAAGAGCTGAAAAATGTCCCATTTCTGTGCTTTGTTTCCCATACAGTTTTCTCACAGGTTCCACAAATATATGCTAGTGTGGTTATTAATTGTTTCTGTAAATGTTCCATTGAAACAGTTTGATTTTTCTTTCAAAGTTACCTTTTAGCTTTTTGCAATTCTTGGATTTTTTTCAGTGTATTAAACTATAAAAGCCTGATGTTCCTCCAAAATTTTAAACCTCTCATTACACGTTTTGGAATATTATCTTGATTTTTTGCTTGAAGCTATGCACCTGAATTCTTGAACTACTACTACTACTACTACTACTACTACTACTACTACTACTACTACTACTACTACTACTACTACTAGCAAAGGCAACACATTTGCATTTTTATATTCTAATTTTACAATGAAACAAAACACATTATTAAACCAATACATCATTGTTTTCTCTCAGTTTGTTATTGCTTATTCTCAATTTGAAAGTCATTACACTCATTAAGAATGTGTATTGTCTTAATATGGTGTTGTTTGGTATCAAGTTTATTGTGTTTTTTCTCAAAGTTCAAAAGGTGTAGTTGTCATCTTATTTTCATTTCATTTATACCATAAAATTGATTGTTTTACCTCCCACCTGTCTCGATTTGAGGAGGGAAGAAAATTGTAAGAAAAACACGATTTTCCCTAAATTATAATTTATAATGCAATATTTACATTTTTTCAAACTTCATATCATATTATTATTGTTATTATTTTTATTGTTGTTGTTATTATTATTATTATTATTATTATTATTATTATTATTATTATTATTTCAGTTTCATGACTATTGTTTACTTCAAGAAAATAACTTAAAATATGCTAACGTGAAATTGAGTAAATCAGCTGTGTACATGAAATCTGAAGGACCTACAGTAGGACTTGTAGATTTCTTTCTAATTTATCTCCCTCCAAAACCATCATAAACAAGCATTTAGTTCTTTGTTATTACCACAAAAGCAAACACATTTTCACCTATGAGTAAATTTGGACTGCTTTTGCCATTAAATTTACATATGAAATTTAATATTATTGAACTGGTTGAAATATATTCACCTTATAACAGAGTTCTGTTTTGAAAGTTGTGTTTAGAAATTCAATTGCTGTGATGAGTTTCTCACACTTACATAATTCTTTTTCTCCAGAATTTAATAACCTCTTCTTTCAATTTTTGAATTCAATTTAATGCATGTGCATTAAAATTTGGAGGTCCACTTGAATAAATAAAACTTGGAAAATAAATTAATTTGAAAATGTGTGATCTTAGATGTGCCATATTTTATTACTTCCTAAATACAAATGTTCTCCTTGTTTTCATATTAACTTTCTGAGCTCTTTATTTTACATGTGACTAAGACAATATGTATTGAAAGTATTTGTTTCATTTATGTTGCACAGATGGGTACCATTTGCAGACTTAAAGATTAATTATATTTTAGTACCATGAGAAAAATTACTGGAAAATGGCGAAATAGCGAAAATGCTTTCATTACGCAATGATTATTTATTGTTCATATTGTGCTTGTGTAGGTGATTTTAAAGAAATTATTTTTGTATTTGTTAAGATAATCTGTTTCGCAATTAATTCTTACAAGCTGGAAGTAGTTCCTTGGTAATTATTTTTAATTATAATGTTGCATTTGAAGCTTTATATGCACTAATCAGTTTTGATTTCCTGAAAGTATTTCAATTCTTTTGCACATTTGTCATGGTGTGAGCAGAATCTTTCATAGAGTAAAATGGTTAGTGTTACTCATTGAGTTAATCCAGCATTATGTGATTTTAAGTGAATTTACTAGCATTTCTAATCCCATATTAAAATCATTTTCATTGCAAAATGGTTATCATTAACAGAATGGTTAGGCTTGTAAAATAAAGAAGAATGAGATTAAGTTTGGAATTATGACAATGTCATATGGAAATGCAGTGAACTGAAATTTACTGAGTTAAACAGTGATTTGAGGAGTTTGTATTAATTTTGTGAGTAATTCTAGGGTACTAAAGTGGTTCAGGAATAATCGCACAGTAACCTGTTGTATATCAGTCATTCATTGCCCGTGAATGATTCTGTTCTTGTTCTCATGATATATGCGAAACAGGGAGTTGTCTTCTATGTAGATACAGTTTCGTTGTTTACCCATTTTTTTTTCCAGAGTTTATTATTATTTTTTTTTTACATAATTATATTTTTAGCAAATAAATGATGACATAGGTAATTAATTTTCTTTTAGAACATTACTATTTTAGTTTTTTATTTTATCATTTTCAAAATATGGACTGTTCCAATATTGAAACTCAGGCACGAAAGGGGCTAGGGTTTTTCAGCAAGTCAGGCCTCATTTATAATATTTTTTTCTTTATTTAAACTTAAAAAGGCTACAATTTGATTCTTTTCTATAGTAAAATAAAAGCTAAATAATTAGAATTGAGTATGGAAACAAATGTTGACTCAATAAACTTCTCCTCTTGTTGTACAAAGGAGAACTAAAATCGACTCTTGGCACTTACTGGGAAATTCAATCCCTCTGTTGAAGTAATAGGAATTAAACGATGCCTCCGCATGCATTCCGCGATAAGGAATCAAAGACAAATCCACTGTCGCTTGTTCCAATAATGGAACACTGGGCAAATATGGGTTAAAGGTTTAGATTTAAGTGAATTGTGAATTCTGAAGTTCACAATATTGAGGAAAAATTGCCATTTACAGATTTTTGTTCATTGAGTGATGGTTTGACTGATCAATTAAGTAGTAATATGTATAAAATTGTTAGTGAGTAATAAATATACAATTATTGCAAAAATTTGGTGATTCTGAGAATTTGTTTGGATATTTTATTAAATCTATATAAAGAGCTATACAAAAATTTCATTATTTTTTGATAAAAATACCAGTATTAGACAGATTTTAAATTTGCTTGTCTGAGAAGCATAAAATTTACTGGGTTTTTATTCCATTCAAAACTCTCATGTGAAAAGTAAAAATTTTGAAAATAAAATTTACAGGTAATGTACATCATCTTATGACAAAAAAAGCTTGCATAATTAAGATGTAATAACAAGTCATCCTTTTAAGAAAAGAAAACCAAAATATTATATTCATTTGAATGTATGTTCATTCTTTAAATTTACTTTTTTGGTAAAGATAGTTATTGAAGGAACTGCTTCCTGACATAAGAGCATGATGATTTGACATATTTTTATAACCGGGTCCCTGTTCCTGAAATGCTATTGTGTTTCATTTGATGGAACTGATAATTACATTTGTAAAAATAGTATATTTATTTGAGATGGAACTTTGATAGTTATGTTGGGGAAGGAGGTGGAACATTCCCGATTTAAGATATTTTTGAAATGTACAATGTATGAAAGAGGTTGCACAGTTCAGAAAACATGATTTGCATTTTATGATTTTAACTTGCTAATGATTATTAAGTCAGATAAGGCTTTGACGAAAGCACTGATTTTAATATTGACTGGATAGTTCAATAAATGTAGCAAAGATATAGTAGGCATACTATCATGTTTTCTGGATTGTTTCAAGTAATTCTGAAGAACATGATGTTCAGACAGAAGTACTTCTAACCTTTTAAGATATAAAATCACTGTTTGAAGGTAGTTAATGTAAATTTATGTAAGTAATGTAAATCGATGTTAATAGTGTACAGTAATGGCAGCATAAAATGTTAGTCAACTTATCAATGTCAGGATTACTGATTCCAAAAGACAGTACATTTCTGTTTGTCATAGGAAAATAAAATTTGACAATTGCCCTGTATAAAACCAGACAAATAGTGTGTTACATATTAGTTTGTTAGAGGAATTTTGTGGGTTTTTTTGCTTGGCAAAAACATAAGAGAAACAAAAAGCATTATCTCATGCATTCATCTTTATATTTATATTGATGAATATTTTTCTAAAGACTAAATAAATTACGAAAATTACATAATCAGCACCACTAAATTGGGCCTTATGATGTAAGTATACATGTTATCAGTACATCAGAAAAATAAAAAAGTTTGATTAATCTAGAATGTCTCTCTTCAAACAAATGATATCAAAATTATATATGAGCTTTAAGATGACATTTTTGCACATTAGTTTGCGTGTTTCTTACTTTGTTCTTACATCTAGATATTTTAGCACTTCTGATGCTTGACTAGTTTAAAAACTTAATTATATTTTCTCAATTCATAAATTTAATATTAATTAATATTTAACCTTCTTATTTAATAGAGATTGTGGGGTTAAAGAATTTCTTTGTGCTCAAAAATAGTTCATATATCTCCAAAGAATTCATCCCGTCCAAAATCACTTCTTTTTCACAGAATATACATTATATTAAACTTATAGGTAAATAATTTCTGTATGTAAGTGCTGATTGTAATTTTAGTAGTTTTCAGAAATGTTGAAATGGAATCATGTCTTGACATTATCTTGTTTCTTTGTGGATAAAACAATTACTATTTTTATACGTTTGTTGGGGAGAAAAGATATGTACATACTTGTAATTTTATTGTAGCATTCCATAGTACATTTATGTGTACAAAATTGTGTAAAATTATTTGTACCTTCATGGTCATTTAGAATTGAATGAAAACAATAACAATTATATATTGCTTCATAGTATTATAAACTTGTGTTTATTCATCATAATTTCCAAGTAATCGTAGTAGATATCGTCGGTAAGCACCTGATGAAACATCGGCCACCATTCCTACTAACTTGTGCCCATAATGTTGAAGATAACAATCTTTAATATCTGCTAGATCTATCTGTAAAAGAAAACACAGTATTTTTTTCTTTAAAGTGAACAAAATACAAATAAACAGTTCTATTATAAATATTCTTGAACCTCTGATCTTGCTATGAGAAGGACTATTAACTTCTCATCGTTTGGTGGTAAAACTTCCATAGCCTTGTGGAGTTGTTCAGAAAAATAAAATACAGGATCTCTTATCATGCTTGCTGGAAAAAAAAACAACAACTTATTAACCTTGGTTAAAAAGTATGCTTTCATATACAGTTTTGTACTGACCTAAAGAAACAAGTCCCCTTTGAAGTCGACCAGTAAATTCTGCTTTTATGCTGGCTTCCATGCTCCGTTCACTCAACATGTCATATTGCTCAAGAACTTCTTGTAGATGTGGATATGAACGAGTTTTAAACATTTGTAAGAGAGCCGGCTCTTCTGTTCCATATCTGAGGCCTACTCCAGATGATACCAACAACTGATTTTCAAGAGAAAAATTATTGTGTTTTAGAAGGATAATATTAATATAACAACATGATTGCATATCTGTCCTTAATTTTTATAAAATAATTAGTTCTTCTCTTTTAACGAAGAGACACAGATTATTGAACTATCAACTTTTTTGCAGTGAAAACTGAATCGTTGCACTTATGTTTAAGACACTAATTATCGTGCATCCATACTTTTCCTGAGTACTTTTTTTGGTGGTATTTCAAATTTACCTCAAAAACTTTGTGTAAAGAGAGTGTTGACAAGTAACTCCTTTGCTCTGCTTTTGAATGTTTTCATTGTTTTACATAAATTTTCATAATTTCTGTTCTTGGGAATCCATGCCACATTACATTTAGTAAGTTTCTTTTAGACTGTTTCAGGTTCCGCACACTGTTACTACTACAAGATTTTTTTCAGAAAATGCTTTTCCAATGTTTTGTCTTGCCAATTCAACATATTTGGAATATTTTATAAATTTGATGCATTGAAAATCTTTACCCACCATCGATTCTTATAGTAATATCTATGATTTTAATTTTTCTACCCATCTTATCTATGAGCAGTACCAATGGCTTGGTCTTCAATGAGTTTTCTGTTTGTTTGCAATAAAGGCTTTTATAAATAGAAAAATATTTCTATTATAATATGGTGTTTTATTTATATTATGGTGTTTTTGAATATATTTCATTCCATGATTACCTTTGCAATGTTATGAAAAGTCTTGAGTCATGATTTTAGGAAGTCTGATTAGTTTCCGATAAGACGTTGTTATTGCTGTTGTTATTATTATTATTATTATTATTATTATTATTATTATTATTATTATTATATGTGTACTGCACTGGTTTGCTGTCCTGTTGCACATTCATTTTGCCTCTTTCAAAAGGAATACATTAATCACATACTTGTAATACTAGAAAGGTTTAGTTGTTTAAAATTGTGTTTACTGAAGAGTTTTTACAAATTCATTAAATAATAATTTATATTTAAGAACAATATAAAAAGAGGCTCTTTTCCAACTTTCAAACTTGAATTTTTTTTTATGATACTCTGTAAATAAATATTGTTGCAGATTTCACTTTCAAATGATATTGTTGCGAGATCTGTTAATATTTCTTGTAACGTGGTTGATTGTAGGAAGATTTTAAAGTAATAATTTTTACATTGAAAATTATCTGCCTTTGGTACTGTTACTGGCAAATTTAATGAAATTTGTATCATCACAGTAGTGTTAGGGAATGGCTCGGTTAGTTTATTTTGATGTACGAACTCTAATACTTCAGTTGGTGATGATTTTGATTTGAGCTTTTTTTAGTTCACCTGCAAATTCTAATGCTTTTAAATCTTTTGGACTATCTGTGTTAGTTCCATCAGTCAGTTTAAATTATAGAATCATACATTTTTTTAAATATGTCTTATGTACTAATTTCTGCAAGTTCGTTGAAGTCTCGTACAAAATTAAACACATCACTTTGCCCTTTAAGCAATTGAGAATTTTCCTCTATAAATGAAACTGTAGTGTCAATAATAGTTGACTGTATGGAAATGCAGTTCATACACGAATATTGTCTTTTGAATCATTTGTACTGTACTTGTCATGTTCATAACTGAACCTAGTTTTATTTTGCTTTTATGTATTTATTTATTGCCAGCATGTAGGTGGGAGGAAATCTGAATCTACATTGCATGAATAAGTGAGCTCAGTTGCAGTGCCTAGCATTTCGTGAAAATTATTGCAATGTCTGAATGTTTGTTTTAAAAAGACAGGACAGTTTTTAGAACCTCTGAGGCTCCTGGTTGGTTCAAAAAATGAGCCCCCCCCATACACAGGCACGTACACACACACACTCACTCACACTCTTACCAAAGTTGTGAAAATCTAATGGTCACACTGTAAAATGGCCTCAAAGAACAGTTGTATCTCAAAAACCATTTCACCTATAAAGCTACAACTCCAAATAAATTAATTTGAGATATTAGATAGATTCATTTTAGGTATGTGCATAGTTTCCAGAATTTTTTTTCGCAGTGGAGGACATTTTACATTTTTGTTCTCAATGATGTATAGACAATGTACTCAACAATTCCAAACCATTAATAGTCTTTAAAAATCATAGTAGCTTTGCGTCATTAAAAAGGGAAGCTTCTGATTGGATAACTTTGCCCCTGCACTCACCTTCATTATCCACCAAGCATAAATAAGTTTTGTATCACAATAAACCTAATGATATATTATGCAAACAATATACCTGAGTAGAAATGAAGAGATTCTAGACATGAAGTCCCTTTAATGGATTAAATTACTTTAAAATTATGCCAACATTATTTTCAATTCATCAGGATAAAAAGGAGACATTCCATGTAAATTTAAATAAGGAGCAAGGACAGGTGATCACTGCTAAAATAGAGGACAAGTCCTCTAAAAGGACGGATGGCAACCCTGGGTATGTGGGACTCTGCATAGCTGAGATGTTATTGCGGGGTACTTTTCTAAAATTTGCTTCAAATGATTTTTATACCCCCAGAACAACTTTTTACTATACATATTCAAACACTGGGCCCTAACTCAGAAACGGTACGAGATTTCAAAAAGTGTGTAAGGATATTTCAGTGTCAAAAGTAAATTTTACACCATCTTTAAAGGCGTCTCAAGCTAAGCCCGGCCAGACTTTGTGCCACTGCATTTATATATATTCTGTCATAATTAAGAATCAAAGGTGAAAACGCTTCCGAATGCTTTTGCGTACTCGTGCGCCATTACGACTGCCACTGCTCTAAGCAATAAGCATCGAAACATACCTTTGGTAAAAGTAGTGGTGCTAAAAAACCTTATTTTCTTGCAATTTTCGAACATTAAAAATGCCGGCGTCGCTAGCCAAATTCCTACGCTCTGTGAAGTCACGAGGGTTACGCGAATTCGAGACGGCGCGGGTTCCTGGTTGGGTGACGTCTTGGAACCCAAGGCTCCAAGCCCCGGGCCGAAGGGATAAAAGACACCGACTTACTGCGACGTGACAAGTGTTGTGAAAAATAATAAATAACTCTATGCCAGGCGCTCAACGCCCAATAAGGGTTCAGAGACGCGTTGCGTCCACGAAGACGCAACCATTTTTTAAAAACAAATTGGAAAATACCGAAAGTTTAACGAAAATTAGACTTGCATCAATTTTTAAGCGTTCTTTACTCTATTTAAGACTGGACTTTACTCTATTTAAAATTCGGGTCGTTCTTGAGAATTTTTTTCTTCTTCATAAATTGCAGTAACTTCAATGAGAAATTACATGACAGCTAATCGTATTTTTTAACATTTGTATATTATCTTACTTAAAGAGCTAGTTTTCAGAGCGGTTTTAATTTAAGATAAAAATCTCTACCATCAACATTGTACTTTTGCGATTTTGGAAAATAGTGTGTTTGATTTTGCAATGTGCACCGGTTGTAATAATAGGACCACCAGTTACCTCCCTTTGCTATATGAAGAAAAATGGAGTCTTCTTAAGGAAATAATTGCTTAAAAATGGCTTATATTTCAAGCAAAATTACGTGAAAGTTACTCACATTTTCCGAAAATTGTACTTGACCATATTTCAAGATGTCTTTCAACAAGATTTTATTAAGAAAAATATCTTCAATATTGTAGTTGTAGAAAGTAGCCGAAAAAATGTCAAACTTTGGCAACTCTCAAAAAATCAGAAATCTCAACGAAAATTAGATCTGCGCCGTTTTCTAAGAGTTTGCTATCTACGGTAAATGTTCCATGAAACATTGAGGCCATTTTTGAGAGAATTTCGAAAATGTTGAGTCTTCATGTATAAAGTCGGCGTGCACAAATGATTGAGTACTGCACAAAATCGATAATATTAATTTTCCTCTATATCAGGACTCAAGATGTTATGAGTCAGCTGAATATAAAATCTACTCCAGGTTGCAACCAACAACCTAGATCTAGACGCTGCCGGTGCCTCTACAATACTTTGCACAAAATGTGGGCTATTGCAAATAAAGTGATTTCTTTCACTTCCCAATCTTTTGAAAGTCCTGGGAGTTTGGCCAAGTTCTTACACAATTTTTACGGAACAAATCCAAGTGCTCCGATCGGTACGACCTGTGCTTTCACGTCCCAAATTCGGCTTTATTTCCTAACACGTATTTTAGACCTCAAATCATCATCATCATCATCATCATCATCATTATTATTACTTTACCACAGATAATCTTAAATTGATATGATAGTCACATGAAATTTACAACAAAAAATCACGAATATCGTGATATTTTGGACAACGAGAAAGTTAGTTCATAATAATTCTTTATTTCACAATCACGTTTTGCGTTTCACACGTCATCAGATGTGTACGTAGAATAAATTATTGGACATGTTTTCATCAGATAGTAAAAATGACCAACATTTGAAGATATTATATGCAAATTTTAAAATACGTAACAAAAACAGAGAATGGCAATCATTCAAATTCGAGTTTAAGTAAAACATGTAAGTAATAAGTACAAAATATAAAATTAGGTGGGAAAGAACTTACCAAAACTTGTTGAATAAGCATATATTTTATTGAAAGACAATGTTTCTAAAGAAATGATAATTCCATATTCTATAACACGGAAAATAAGGGGGGAAAACTCCCATTATAAGAGCAATTATCATCTCTTTATGGCGAGAGAGGCAAAAATGAGTTGAAAGGGAGGTAAAAAATTGACATTATTTTGAATAGATAACGATGAGAGCCAGTTAAAAATGAGAGTTTGAAAGGAAGAACAGATCTAAACAAAAGTAAACCAATAAATATTGTGAACAACAAAACTAGAAACAGTAATAAAGTATAAATGTTATTCAATTTTAATTTAGAAAGAACATTGTCATACGTGTTAGAAAATGTTATTTCTTCTTCTTCCCCTGATGTCTTTCAGCATATAGTTAAAAAGTTATTTCTCAATTAACATTTTCTGGTCGATCAAACTGATGTCACAATCCATTGAATTTGAAACACTTTTATTTTTTAGGGAATACTTTACTATGAACTATACTTTACATGCACCACCAACATTTTTAGATTTTTTGAAAAAAATGGCTAAGGATTTTCACCTAAAAATGGCTTGGGTCGCATTTTTGGCCAAACTCCCTGAATTTTCGAAAATTGCAACAGTTCACCATTTTTTCTGCGTCTTGCGTCAACTATA
Source organism: Gryllus bimaculatus (assembly GCA_017312745.1). Classification (NCBI taxonomy): domain Eukaryota; kingdom Metazoa; phylum Arthropoda; class Insecta; order Orthoptera; family Gryllidae; genus Gryllus; species Gryllus bimaculatus. Next base: position 605,427 of record BOPP01000059.1, on the reverse strand, counting down.
ACAATATAATTTTTTCTTAATAAAACGTGTTCATGAAAAAACAACCTTAATTAAAATCGTGTTTAATTTTTCGGATATATTCTTGCGTGAAAAGGCAATTTTTAAATAATTAATTTCTCAAAAACCGCTTCACATTTTTTCTTAATATAATTTCCTCGGAAGTAGCTAAGTAGTAAGTACAGAATGTTTCATTTTCGTAAAGCGGTATTTTCCAAAATTGCTTCAAAATGTAACATTACAAAAGTTCATTAGAGATTATGTTAACTAAATGTTGTAAAAACTGTGCAATAAAAAAGGTCATGTGCAATTTTTTAAAGTGATTAAGCGTAATTTTTGTAAATCTTAGACATTTGTACATTCGAATTATTGAATATACTTTTAATTTTTAAACCATTACTTTTTTTGAAGTAATATTTCACGATTTGTAAAAGGGTTTACAAGTGATTACTGAGATGTGTTAATATTGACAGAAATGAAGGTGTTATATTATTACGTAGTAACCATTAATCTCTGCGAGAAAGCCTGTGGTGTTGTAAGCTCCACTCTCCGTCTGTGGTCTACGCTAGCGCTTAATCCGTGCATACTTTTTTTTCTTTCGAAAATTGATATCTTTGATTCAATTGAACGAGGAACTCGAGGCCCTGCGAATTTGAAACTGATACTCTTATTTTGATTTTTAGTGGTACTTTACATTAAGCCTCGACGTGTTCAAAATTTCGTCAAGGCTAACTTTTTTTATCAAACTTTGTCCTTAGATGGCGCAAAGAACTCTTAAAGATTGTATGGGTCTAATTTTCGACAAAATTCGTGATTTTCGATTTAGCCTTTCGATTTCCGACGCAGCATTACAATGATCTACTTTTTACAACGCGCGTAGTAAGATCTTATTCACAATGCGAACTTAAACATAAACATAACGTAGCCGCGAAGCCTAGAAATGAGTTAAGCGAAACCATTCACAATGCCTTGACGTAACCGTAGACGTAAATCCGTAAACTTAAAGACTTTTTAAGCTCCAAGCTTTTACGTTAAGTTTACATCGGAATTCTACCAAAGACCAAACAGAGAATAGCATGATAGAAACAGACATGGTGGATTTCAGATTGTGTTCAGGTAGTTTGTGGTATGTCATTTCATTACTGTTATGTACTAAACTAGTTTGCGAACACTTCTGATGCGAATAGTAAAATTCAAAGTAAGAATTTGGGCTATTTTGCTTTTGACTTTAACTTGGTGTGGCAAAAAATAAACAATTACATTTGACGAATTATTCGTGCATTTGGTATAAGGGAATCCTTGTTTATTAAATAAAGGAAATGCGAGCAGAAATACAATTACTCACGTTTATAAATAAAGACAAATGGATAGGAAAGTTGAAGAAAAGCCAGAAACAATGGCGAAAAGATCTTTCCACCATGCTAGAAACGAATCGATCAAGCTTCAATACCTTGAATTGTGATTGGTTCGGGCGAAACTTACGTCCAGCTTACGTTCGTCATTGTGAATAATTGATATACGTGTACATTTTACTGCCATATTTACAGCACTACGTTACGTTTTTAGGTTTGCATTGAGAATGAGGTCTTAGACAGGTGCGGATCCAGAGAAACATTTTGGGAGGGGAAACTCGAAATGTTTTAATCGAATGTGTCATTACATATTTTGAAAAATGTCGCAGGCTTCACTCAGCAAATTCTGTGATACGATTTTATTTGTTTTAATGATTATCCGAAAAATATTTTTGCATGCAAGTTTCGTGACAGGTTAAAATAAATAGTTACTGAAACATTATGGGGGGGCGGGGGGATTTCCCTCATTTCCCTCCCTGTGGAACCGCGCCTGCCTTAGGCGAGGGAGTAAAGAGCGCAGTTTCCGCGAGGCTTACCTGCGCGTCCCTGCGCGCGCGCACCAGGTCGACGTCGACGGCGGGCGGGGCGCGCTGGCCGGCCACCAGCGCCTCGGCCAGCGGCCGCACGTCGCCTGGCAGCTCGCGCCGCACCTCCTCCTCCAGCGGCCGCCCGAAAGCTGCAAGCGGCACAGCGCAACGCTTGCGTCACCGGTTGCCCCTCGGGGTCTCAGGCATGACCGACTCTCTCACTCTCACTCTCACTCCCTCTCCCTATCTCTCTGTCTGTCTCTCCGTCTCGTCTCTCCGTATCTCTATCTCTGTATCTCTCTCTCTCTCTCTCTCTCTCTCTCTCTCTCTGTCTATCACTATTTCTCTCTTCTTTTCACTTCTCTTTCTCTATCTCTCTCTTTCTTTCTCCCTCTCTTTCTCCCCTCTCTGCCTCCCTCCCTCTCTCCTTCTCTCTCTTTCTCTCACTTCCTTTCTCTTTCTCTCTCTCTCTCTCTCTCTCTCTCTCTCTCTCTCTCTCTCTCTCTCTCTCTACTTCAGATGGCCGTGGCTCAGGGCATCGTCTCGTGTCACTGCGGTGCCTCTGACCGGCGGTCCTAGGGCTCCGGTCCCGACGGTGTCAGGATTTTCGACACTAGCTAGATGCCTAAGTCGAGATCAGCCGCAGTTTAGAGGAGAATTCTAGCGGCCGGCTGCTCTGATTGGTATTTTTTCTTGGCTTGTCAGAGCAACACCCCGTGAAAGCCGGTGTAGATTCCTAACAAAACGGTCCAAGGATCGCTCGATCTTTCTTTCCACTTACTTGACCTATCCTCGCAATTGACATATTCTTATACTTACATGCTACTACGCATTACCACACATGTCGGGAGACAGATTGGAACTTAAAGCGTGTCCGGGCTGGGTGGGTGGCCCGCTGTTGACCACGTGTTTGTGGATAATCTCGCGAGTCGACGTGTGCTTTGGAGCCGCGCCTTGCCATGAAGACTACCGCCACCTCCGGTCTTAAATAATGCACGACACTTACGGGACTGGCCTTAGCAGTTTACGTGCCCGGAAGCACTCATTAATCTGTGTGATCTTTCCCGCCCGTAAGGCTCGCTGATTGAAGGGACGGACAAAGAGATTGTAAAAGCAGTTTCTACACCCCTCCTGTGCAGCAGTTCTTTCTCGTAAGCAATAAACAGAACCGGACTAAATACGAGTGGTACTACATAATGGACAGACTTTCTAGTTTGTTCCCCATTTTTGCAGTTGCACAGAGAAGGGGGAAGAATACATGGAACGGGGGAGGGGGGTGCATTAGCGGACTCAAAGGCCCTTCTCTATACAAATTTTTTTGTACACCGCACCGGGCCGTGAGGTGCCCGGGGGGGGGGGGAGAGGTGAAGGATGACAAAATTACGAGAAATTCATTGCACATACTATTTATTAATATTAGATTTCTGTTCTTCGTGGATGGGATGATATGACAAATGAAATGTTAATTGTACAGAAATGAGATTAAATCAATGATACAAAATGGTTGTTGGTTACTTCTATGTTCCTTATCACCGTGAAAGTGACGTCGTGAACGTTGGTCGCACTACACGTCCATGGGCACACGGCGTTGCCGAATACCTGATGCTTGGAGGTTGCCGCATGCGTGGACCTCAGAGCTGCTCCTCTCCCGGGCGAAGCGGCAATGCAGGCGTCCCACACAGTTCGCTGCTTAAGGAGTGTCTGTCCCGCAGCTTCACGATGCACCTGGCCCTAGGTGAGCCCTGAGCGCGAGAGTGTGCGTGCGGCACATACGGTCTCTCGCCAGCAGGTGACTAACGGTGTGAGTCGGGTCTGTCCGTACCGCACTAAAGTACCCGCCGATGGCAGGTCCACAAGTACTTTATACACGTGCCGAGGGCAGCGGTTTTACGTGCGCGAAGCGCAAAAGATGAAAGTTGCTTGTAAGCATAGAGACTGCTCAGCGAAGAGGCCCTGGGCAGGCGGTGTGGCCTGTGCCTCTCGCGGTGGTTCTCGCAAGTCTAAACTGGCACGAGTGAACGTGCTATTACAAGGGTAGAAGGGTGCAGCCCCCTTCGGGAAAAGCCGGGGTTGTTGGCCGCCTCCGGAGGGAGGGAGCGACCACCCGCCTTTGCTCGAGGGCTTTGCGTAGTGGACGGAACAGCAGTAGAGGACTATCTTTTCGTTTTTGCCCCGCTCTTCCCGTCTGCAAGCTATCTTCGCCTACGGGACTGTCCTGGTCCTCCCTCTGAAGACAATTTTCAGGGAAGAGCACCCTTGCACTCCTCACTCAGGGAGCTTTTAGGACCATCTCCGACTCTTCGCATTACACTAAGGTGACAAAAGGCATGGGTTACCTCTTAATATCGTGTCGAACCTAATATCGTGCTCGGCGAAGTGCAGCAACTCGATGTGGCATGGACTCAGGTCGTTGGAAGCCCGCTACAGAAATATTGAACCATGCTGCCACTACTGCTTCTCCGCCGTCGATAAATACGAAAGTGTTGCAGATGCAGGTGTTTGTGCACGAACGGACATCTCGATTGTCTTATAGATGTTATTTGAGATTTTATGACGGGCGATCTGGGTGACCATATCAATAGCTTGAATGACCCAAAATGATCTTCTAACCAATCGCGATCAATTATGAAATGACGACATAGTGCATTGTCGTTCATAAACAATCCATCGTTGTTTGGGAACATAAAGTCCTTAATGGCTGGAAATTTTGTTTTCAAGTACCTGAACAAAACCATTTCCAGTCAGTGATCGGTGCAGTTAGACTAGAGGATATGCTATTCCATATAAAAGCAGCCCACACCATGTGGAGCCACCCCCAGCTTGGAGAGTGCCGTCTTGATAACTGAGTCCATGACATCGTGAGGTCTGCGCCACACTCGAATCCTATTATCAGATCTTACCAACTGAAATCGGGACTCATCTGACCAAGCCACAGGTTTCCAATATAGGGTCCAAACGCGAGCCCAGCAGAGGCGTTGCAGACGATGTCGTGTTGTTAGCAAAGACTCTCGAATCGGTCTTCCATAGTCCATTAAAGCCAAAGCCACTCGTATCGGATACTGTCGTCGTACGTCTCACATTGATTTCTGCGGTTACTTCACGCAGTGGTGCTGGACATTAACAGTGAGAACTTCACGCACACGCCGATGCTCTCGGCAATTAAGTGAAGGCCGTCGGCCGCTGCGTTGTCCGTGGTTAGAGGTTCTGCCGGGAATCTGATATTCTCGGCACACTATTAACTCGGTAGATCTCGGAATATTAAATTCCCAAACGATTTTCGAAATGGAATCCCCCATGCGTCTAGCTTCAATTACCATTTCGCGTTCAAAGTCAGAGTCCCACAGACCGACGCGAAACATCCGTAGCGGGCGCGGCGACGAAAATTCTGCGCTTCCCGCGGCGGCGAAATTCGCGGGTCCGTTCACTCCGCAGCGACAGTTGTTGTTCATTATTTCCACGTGAAATAAAGATCGCAAGACGTTCTTTTGATTTCCGAGCATCTAAAGCAGGCAACAGTTTTCTATCACAGTCAACAGCCAACGTCTTTTACCTCCGTTTTGAAAATCAACTTTTATGGCTTCCGCGCGCTCTTTCCGTTTATTCAGACGAATTCTTTGAGTTGAGTACTGTGACTCAGCGTTTGAAGAATGTTTTCCTCACCCGATAGAGATGGAGCTCTTTCTACTTCACTTATAGGAGATAGAAAATGCCAAGTTACTCGTAGTACCGTTTTTGGGCACATGCGGTACGGTGATTTTTTCTTCTTTATCTATGATTTTTTATTTAATTGTTTATGTCTCTTTAGAAAACGAAGAAAATCGGTCCCTGTTATCATAGAAAGGAAAAATACTGAGAATTTCATACCTTGAAGCCAGAATATTGAAATGACAAGAAACGCGTTTATTTTGAGAAATGTTGAATCTGATTCCAGTCGAAATAATAAAATCTGTCTTTTAAGAATCGTGAAGCTATTTCTCCTAAAGAAAGACTTGCTATACCACTAATTAAGAATTAAAGTATTCCATTAATGGGAATTGTATTAAATTTTATATAAATTTTGATTTATATTATTATTAAAACATGTAATTATTAATAAATTATTTAAATTAAATTATTAAAACTTACCAAAAAGTTATAATTTTAGTGGTACGTTTCATAACTAAAATGTACAAAACTTAAGAACAAAAAAAATTAAAATGTCTGAGTAGTGATTTTACATTAAATTTAAAATTAATTTAATTACTCAACACGATTAGAAGTATTTTCAGTTGTGTGAGATTCACTAGCAAGCTGAAAATACTCGAAATCTGACGAGCCTTTTCCATGGTTTCCACTGCGAAACTCAAGCGGCCGCGGAAAAAACGCCTCCGACCGCGAAACAAAATCCGCCGCGAATTATACGCTGCTGCACGCTCGCCTGCCGCGCGGGCCTCAGCGCGCCCATTAGCCACCACGTGTCGCAAAACTTCCGCTGAGGACATATCGCGCCGGAGCCTTAAAATTCACGTCATGCGGCTATAATCAAGTCAGAAACCTTTTCACATGAAACACTCGAGTACAATTGGAAGATCTGTCATTCGACTGATACTACTTTCATCTGTGTATTTGCATATTGTCATCCCATGGCTTTTGTCACCTTATATGTCACCTGTGTACATATGTGCCCGTGGTAAACAACGCCCCCATTTCGATGCTTATGCCGCTATTCTAAATGAAGGAAGCAACTTTCTGAATTACACTCAGAGAATGCATACGTATCTGTCAGTTACCGATCAGAGATAAGGATTAAGGTACATATTGTACTGGGAATGCACCTCAGGCCACAAACAATAAACACTCATGCCTTATGCATGTTTCGTATATACTTACAGACTTATTGTCCCCGTACACGGTCTCACCTACCCCAAGCCCCTGTCTGATGTCACTGCAGTGCCTCTGATCGGAAGACTAAGGATCTACCCCATCGGTGGCAGGATTTTCGACACTAGTTAGATTGCTAGGTTGATGTCAGCCACAGTTTAGAGGAGAATTCTAGCGGCCGGCTGCTCTGATTGGCAGTTTTCCGTGGTTTCTCCAATCAACACCAGGCGAATGCTGGAGCAGTACCCTAACAATCGTGCCACGACCACGCGAGATCTTTCATTTCTCTCCCTTGTCCTTCCCTAGCCCCTTACTTACACCCACATGCACTACACTACCACTGGTGTCGGGAGCGTAGGGTTTGTTCCGTCTTGGGCGGTCCCGTTCGTGGGGGATACCTGGTTGGGGAAAATCCCCGTAAGCCGACAGACAGGTCGGCGCCGGATCTCACCCTCAAGCGGGGACGATCACCGCTACCTCTCGTGATAAAAACATGCACTGCAGTTTGACATGACCTTAAACAGTTGATGCAGCAAAAACATGACCTTAGCAGTTGATGTCCCCGGAATCGCTAATAAATCAATAAAAACCCAAGCCCATGTGTGATGGTGCATTCGGACGCGTCACAATGGTTAATAAAAAGATGCAATAAGATAATTAAAAACTGATTTTTAACTGATGAATAACTGATATTTAATAAAATGAGAAACAGTCGAAGGTGCAAGGATGGATTTTCAAAATGTTTATTTCTAAAAATATCCAAGGAACTATGCAGGTAGCAGATCTGGGAAGAATAAATAAGTAAATAAACAAAGAACCTTTTAGGAAGAATACACAGTCACTCGAACTCTAGGTTATTACACAATAATGAAAATATTTTTTAGGTTATTACATAAATGAATGAATGTTCGTATGATTGGAAGTGAAGGAAATAAGAAATGGGCGATTACGCATGTTTAAACAATAAAATATTAGGAATTTGTTATAGGGGAAGGATAACTAAATTGGTTATTTGACGTTTTGTTAGAAAGTATTACAATGTATAAATTGTGGAATTCAAAGGACATCTAAAATTGGAATATAAAAATGTACAGCGAGTTTTAAACTGCACGGTGAGGAGGAAGGTGTGCAACAATGCGTATAGACAGACGGGTTGGATATCTGGGAGTGTTGATATTGTGGCAGAAGTGAAATCTGGAGTTTTTTATGTAAAAGTTGGTTCGAAAGTGGTAGGATGTCGTAATGTGGTGTTCCATAATAAGGAACATAGTTCGCGAGTGTTTCGATTTGGAGTTTGAAAAGAAAAGGATGGTATCCGCGACGAGAAGGCGTAAATAATCGCAGCAGCGGAGACGGTGCCATTTTACGGTGTCCAGAAACCATGGAGGTGATTCAATTTTGCAACAATCATATAACAAGGCCAGGATTGTAACCATTTAAGTAATTATTAGTAATGGCTCTGAGTTATTTCTTTTTTTCTTCTCAAAACGAGTACACTCGCGTGAATGAATGCAGTTTACATATGTATGAATGAGTGTTATTAAAGTCGTTATCTTCAAGATATGTTGTTGTATTTAAAGGGTAAATTTAATGTGTCATGATATGTTTTGGTACTATAGAAAGCGGGTATATATACGGCGGAGTGCAGAATTATCCGTGTAGCATTTTGAAATCTGGTGTTTGTCAATAAATACTTGCTGCTCATATTGATGGAATTGTTAAAATTTGTGAGTATATATTAGCAGGTAATATAAAACCAATGATAGGGGAAAGAACATAGAGGGCCAGGTTCCTAAATCTATATGATAATATTTCGATTTTCAGTACAGGGGCGACTTCGCGAATTCACACAAAATTTATATATTTGTACTTTAGGAGCGTAAACTTCGCGTAACGTAATAAATTGTTATTAGTTTACATATTTTGACACGCTCAAGTGTGGGGTGAAACAGGCAAGGGGTAATTATTAGAAATTTTAAAACACAAGTTTATGATCCATTACACATGTCTCACGAGTTGCGAACCACTGAGGACTATTTGCAAATATGTAACGTGTGACGGTTATGTAACCATTTAGTAAACAATTAAGAGTATAACTAAAACTGATCTTTTTGATGCCTATGTGCCCTAGAATGTACTACAGAATCTCAGTAATATTTGACACCAATTGTTTCCATAGCAACAATGTAATCAAAGTTGTTTATATTTTAATTTGTCAACACTGTATTTATTAATTGGAATTAAGTAATCTTAGAGACTGTAAAGAATAAACAATTCACAGATTGTCTCACCTATCACAACGGTCTTTGCCTGTAAAATTCATATTGAGGTAATTATATGTTTTATAAAAAAACTGGAACATTGCTTTAAACATTTTCTCAACTTGTTGGGCCCGATTACTTTAATTAAAATGGGGCATTGAGAATTCAATAGAGTAGCAAAACATACTTTTTCATTGGAAATTTTTGGGGAATATTGTGCTAGTGTGCCAAAGGCTTCATCAGAAGTACCACAAAAATGAAATAATCGTTTTAAATTCGCAGGTCTTAAAGTCGGGCCAAATCAAACGGGGAATATTGATTTTGGAAAAAAGTCGGGTGAATTGATTAGGCCCTACTGTTATATACAGACCAAGCTGAAGTTTTGCAGAAAAAATTACCTTCGGTGTCAGTGAACCCCAAAAGTGTACTGCCATAAAAATCTGGACATCCATTCTCCATAGCATTCCATAACTTTCTCTTCACTATATCCGCGAGAAAGTGAAAGTCTATTAATATTAAACGTTATAACTGAAATTGTTGCAAAAAACTGCCTAGTTGATAAAATAAAGTGTTTGGAAAAAGTATAAATATTATTACAATGTAAAGTAATCATATAGAAACATTTTACTTTATAATTACAATAAAAGTCTATTAACAAATTTTTCGTTATGACGAACATCATATTACCGATCCATCTACATACCAAAACTCTACCAAAGCATTTGCAAAATTGAAGTCTAATTTGTTGCTAAGATAGAATGTCTTTAAGAGCTGATGATATCCATATTTTACAACCCTTCATTTTGGAAAAATGTCCCGCCTAATTTATCCTAGAGCGTAAATCTAGCCTTAAATTTTGGAAAGTGTTTCGCATTTTTATGACTTTTTTGTCATGTGTGTGTGTGTGTGTGTGTGTGTATGTGTTGTGTCTTTTACTTTATTTAATCCTGAATTTTATAACATGACTGGAATGCATTTACTTTTCCACTCTATAGTATAGAGATAAAAGTATTGGAATCCCTTCAAAAATACGATCTCGAATTTTTGGTAGTAAAATCTGTGTTTAAAGTTCTTTTGAGCTGTAACTTTGCAACGCGCCAAGATTAACGCATATTAATGCTGATATATTTCTTAAGGACTGGTTCACCTAAAAAGATAAGCAGAAACCACCCCTGGGTTCTGACAGGAGGCCCCTGCCCTTTTAGTGATTCAATGGGCTTATATCATCATCATCATCATCATCATCAACAACATCATAATCATCACCATCATCAATGATGAAGCAAATATGGTTAAAATTGGTGCAAGAGGCGAGTAGATACACTCAATTTTGTACCCTAAAATCGGCCTGTATGGATAGATAAATGGATAGATAGACAGACAGATAGATAGTTGGAAGAATGTGTCGCACATAATTCTTCGATATTGGGAGCTTTTTAGCTGGAGTAAGATCTAGGTGTGATGTTCTGGAAGTCATTAAGATATTTCGATTTTTGGGTGTATTTTAATTGAAGCCCTCATGACATTTTCCCAATTTTCTGGAAAATGGTTGCAATTTTTTTCTTTTTTTCTCAAATAGAAGGAAGTGCATTAATAAAAAATGGTTTAGTTCCGACATTCGTTAATTCCCAAGAAAAGTTTGATAATTGCAAAGTGAAAATTAATTTTCGAACCTCTCCTATATTTCCAATATTAAAGCCAGAGATTTTTTTTCAATGCAATTTATTCCTCAATTTTAGATTGCAGTAGTTGTTGAATAATAACTAATGATACTGGAAGGAGGGAAGTTTTGGTTTGTAATTACTGTGTACAAACTTGAATTTTCGAAAATGAAGGCCGATTTTTCCCTTGAGTCCAAAATTCGCTGTCAGAGGACGTAGTGATAAAATGATCTGATTGCTTTCGCATAAGCAGCTGCGCGCTTCTAGAGCCGATCACAAGTTCCAGAAAGAGCAAAGGTGGTTATGAGGAGCTAAATTCTTGTTAAAGCAGAAAATTGAGTGAAGCATCGATATTTCACGCTTTTCAAAGGGCACGGAGGGGAATAATTCCAAACAAAAACACATTCTTCCTTTCAAAAATACATATTGCATATTGTATATAATACCTATCATAAGCCGAATGAATAGAATATGTGATACTGGACAAGAAAATCAATCTGCCCAAATCTGTAGAACATTTTTATGGAAAAGAAACACACTCACCGGTTTGGTAAGCCATCTTGATTTGATCCAGTTTGTCGTTGCTTCGACCCCATAGTAACTCAATAAGCGTATTCATATCCGGCATAATTTTCTGTAACAACATACATCATTTTATGCATACTTACTCATGATTCGTTTGTTGGATATTAACGGATCTGAATAAATTTAACGTACCTGAATAAGATATCTAAATAAATTCAGAGGATAGGAAATCCAATCTTGTTTATAAAATTTATTTTTGAAATTAATAATACATTCCACATATAAATGTTTCAACATGAAAATACCCACTGGAGGCGCCAAGCGCTATTAATCTTTAATTAGTTGAACCAGTGCAAAAATTGCACACTTTTGTGCGCGTGGAAGGATACTTATACTCTAATTTTTATTCCTACATTCCATTATCGAACAATAATGTAAAGTTTTAAAAGAGATATCTTGAGCGCATAAGACAAGTTTTTTAAATCATAACTCATTTTTTGGGTTATTGTAGCATATTATTTTGAGTTAACATCAGTGGTGATCGAAGTGAAAGCGTCTTCCTCATCACGCATTGCTGAGAAATGCAACGGCAACTGGTCTCGTTACCTCAACCGTCAACAGAGCAAAGTCCTTCAGAAGTCAAATTGACTATCTTCAGCACACCTTTGTTTTTGTGTAATGTTATGTTAAGACTACAACCTTTTGTGAAACCTAAACGTGCTAAAAATTGTTATTACTGTGAGTAATAATATACTTTTGATGTACGCAAATGCAATTGTGGAGTAACTATCTCTTAAACGCTAAGATTTGAATAAAATGTCTAAAAATATATCATTTTGACGTTTAGGGCGTTAAAAACAAAATTAGCGTCCCTGACGGACACAAATATCTGCTTTTAAAACTAAAACATTGCGATTGTGATATGGTGCAGCGGGTTGCATCTGCACGCTGTTTATTTAATTTAATTTAATATATTTGTAACACAAACTATAAATATATTTTAGCTTTCTGCACTACTTATCCTCATAAACTTTAACTATGCCAAATTTCACACTCCTCCGTGCGTGCAATGTACTTAAAAATTGGTACAAAGTTTGCTCTTCACTATTATACACATACCTTGTAACAAATTTCGGATTTATCTCGGGAGAGTAGGCTTCATATTGCTATTACTAATATTTGTATTATGTTTTTGTGTATTTGTTAAAAGTAATGTGTTATTCACCTTATGCTAAATTAATTTAATGAACTTTAATAATCGATTCAAAATTCAAAGAAACGTAAGAAATACGAAAAAAATTCTATTGCTGAGTGCGGAGATAAATGAAAATGTGATCTTAATAAAAACGCTTTTATCTTTTTGTATGATACCTGCAAGGCACAGTGGACTTGCGTCGCCAGAAATTCAGCAGGGGTCTGAAGTAACATCAGAGATATCTCACGCACGTAGCCGCCCAACTTCTCCGAAACATCGGTCTTCAGGTCCTGTAATATTAAAAGACTTATCTTATTTTTTCATCATGTACGAATATAAAGGTTTCGACATACATAATTTCATCATTCATGTCAAAATTTAGCGTGTGGATGAATTGGATGACGATGGTCCAGAATCACTAAGTTCAATTGCACGTTGATAGGGAAAATTATGTTAATGATTTAGGAAATAGTTTTTATACGACATATTGGTGGATGTATATGACCGATAGTAGAATTCCGAGGGATATGTGTAATAATAACAATAATGGTTTCCTATATTATTTCAGTTGTATACCTGTTGCTGCTCTTACAGGCAACCGATCTTTATAAATGAGGTGTTTAAAGAAAGGTAATTCTACAAGACGTGGCGAATTGCACTTTGAGTTTAAACAAATGAAATTCATTTCAAATCTAATCCGCATCCCGCATACAGCTATATAGTTAAATTAACTTTTAAATGAAGCGCTCTAGGGCCTTTTGAGACCAAACTAAAGTTTTGAGATCAGACCGTCACGAAATTTTCCTCACACTATAATCTATAGGATGAGATATTCTTGGACATTCTATTAAATTTGTCCTGTTTGGTGCTTATCAATACTACCAATACCACATTGCAAGTCGGAATACAGAATATATTCCTCCATGGCCTATATTTCAGTCCTTGGTGCAGGTGACCATCTTTGTGACTTCACGATTAGAAGGTTTATTTTCCTCCATCTTATTCTATTTACGCTTTCTGTGTATATAGAAAGCGGTTTGCGCAGACAGACGAGATTTATTTGCTTAGTTATTAATTAAAGACTTGCTCTCACCGCAACAACTAGAAATACTATTAATAGTTGCTTGATACCATGAAGATTGTTTTTTAGGGTTGTAGTGTAACCATTAATTTTTAGTTTTTCCGTGGTCTACAAGTGTTGTGTACGTAATTGTGGAGGGAACTACAATGGAAACGGACCACACGTTCCCATGTTTCAGTTTCACGATACCTTTAGAAAAAATGAAGGTGGGTTTAACATGCAAGATCTATTGCATTGGTATACTAATAATAATTATTGTTATGCCTCATGGGTGGCTCATGAACAGCGTGCTAGCTTTCTATGGTGCTATCCCGGGTTGGAAGCCCGATCGGGGCAAAAATAGAGCTGTAGCTTTTTTAATATAATCGTCCCAGTTTCTATAACTGTGACGAAAGAGAAGCGCAGGCAGATCAAGTTTGCTGGGTGTTAGGAATATGTCATGCTCACCACGTGTGGATAATGATTAAAACATGGCCAAGCGCTGGAAACACTGTTAGCTGGCAAATATCGGATTAATACGACCCTAAAATGCCCAATACATGTATACAATATTATAATATTAATAATAATTATTATCAGACAATTAAAGAGGAAACAGTAGGTTTAGAAGCTAGGGTAGACAATAGACTGACATACAGGCTCAGGTTTTGTCGTCAACTTAAAGCTTTTCGGTATCAAAGACCCATAAAACGTGGACTCTGATTACACAACGTCGCAGCCATGTGAAAATATCATTGCAATTTTATATGCACTTCCATGACTGGAAGAGCTGCAGGAAACATAAAGACATAAACATAGAATGTTGCTTTCACGGCCGGTTTCTACATTATAATCTGTTATTTCCGGGCTTGAAGGCCGTGGTCCAGCGGAGAGTTGTCCAAACGTTTCGCCTGCAACTGTGGCAGGCATCCTGCCTGCCTGCTGATGCCTGCCACAGTTGCAGGCGAAACGTTTGGACAAGTCTCCATTGCACCACGGCCTTCAAGCCCGGAAATAACTGATTATGATACAAATACATAAACTTCAAATTAACTTCTCCATAGGAAATCACATAGTTTTTAACTGTTTTGATGTAAATATGTATATATATATGTAGATATGTATATATATATATATATATATATATATATATATATATATATATGGAAGGTCATTAGCGTTATTTGCCAACAATGAGAGTTCTGAGAATCTAACGGCCGACTGGCGGACTAAAGTTCTGACGCCATGCGCAATCGTGCGCATGTCGCGCAGCGATGTTCGCAGCATGATCGCAGGACGCGCGCGATATAATTTGCTCCCCGAAATCCGTGAATTCTTAAGTTCGCGTTTTTCCTTTGTAACCGATGAAAAAATATTTTGTATCGTCAATACTTAGAACCCTCGCGGTTTAGTTCCTTGATCGGCGTGCTCATTTTCCATGCGACGCGACCCCGGGTTCGATTCCCGGCCGGGCAAGATTATAGTGTGCGTTTCATTGCAATGTCCTAATATATGTTGCTGTGTGACGATGAAAAAACACGCTTTTCAGTTTAAGAAGACCAGAACACTGCGTGGTGATGTCTTTGTGCTAACCAAACATACCCCCTGAACCCATGGCCGCGAGACCGGGACGCTGCTGTTAGACCCAGGCCCGCTCGCGAGCTAACGCCCCAAGTACAGACAGACAAACTGACAGACAATACTTAGAACCAGTGCTTGATTTATACACGTTTAGGTTTCGGAATGCTCCCCAAATTAATTATTAATCTAATAGAAATAGTTATATATTTATACTATAATTAAATAATAACTCCCGATTTCCGCCGCTTAGAACTATCCTCGACGTCTACGAGTACAACCTTGTGAACGTTATAGAGGAAGAGAAATCATTATGAAACTGCCGTGCAAAAACGAAGCGTTTGTCAGCAAAATGACATTTCAAACACGCTCATATAACAAAAAAGAAGACTGATTATTTTTTCCTTTTTCGCCAACGTTTACGCAGGGAAAGTTTTGTAATGCTACGGGAAAAAGCGGCGAATTTTCGGCAGAAAAACTCTTATTACAGGGCCCTGGTAACGAAAACGTAAATACATCCAGTAGGTAAATTTAGAAAAAAATTATAACACGTGGCAGAATACATGTTTTGTAAGTCCTTGATAACGAAAAATCGAATGACGGCAAAACGTCTGTCCGTTCTTAATAACGCTAGCAGCTAAATTGTTCGTGCTATTTTCTCCAAAACTGATATTCCTCTATCGATCGTACTGGAGCCTGGTCCGTTGAATTCGAAACTAATATTTTAATGTTGGGGGGTACTTTACATGAAGCTTCTGCGATATTTTTAAAGTTTAAAAAAATGTCTCCTACGTTTTTTATTAAATTTTGTTGTCGAATAGTTGATGGACGTTTAAGAGAATGGTGCAGGTCTAATTTTCTTTCAAAACCTTGCTTTTCTTAAAGTTGCAAAAATTCAATTTTTTTTCGGCGTCTTACTACAACTACAATTATGATGATACGGATTTTACCCTTAAGAAATTCTGTTACTTAAAAATAGATTTTGATATTCGGTAAAATACAATTTTTTCGAAAATTTGAGTACTTTTTGCGACATTTTGCGTGAAAGTTCGAGCGAGAAAGTACGTGCTGTTTTAGCACCACCAGTTACTTGACAGTTTCGTGAAAAGTTAAAATTAACAGACTGGACATTTTTGAAGGAGGAATCGTCCCCCCACCTGTATCCGCTACTGATCGCATGGACGAGCTGGTGCAGATCTATGACGCCGATTGCACGGAAGACCGAGTAAATGAAAAATCGAAATACATTCAAAAGAAATAATACCCTTTTAATTTCCTTGGGCGTTGACACACGACTTACACGCCCAGAGAAAACGCCACTCATATCCAGCAAAATTAGAAATACAAATAAGTGCTAATTATAGACGAGTTATATGTCAACAAACAGTTCGAGCTGAGTTACGTTTTCATCCAAAACGACTGTACATTTTGAAGTGAGTTTTTTTTCTGCATAATTTACAATCTGTTCCTATCGGAACAACAAGCAAATAGTGTCAACAGATACATTTCCGATGTGAACGTTTTATGACATTGAAAAATTTCATTTACAAAATCGGTATGGCAAATGAAAAATACTCTCTCGTTTCAGTCTATAGACATGTTCACTGTTGTCTAGCAGGTTTGTTGAGAGGTAATTTGGGTGCTCGTACAATCTCCTCTGGTAAGCTTGGCTCTTCGTGATGATTATTCCCTCCAGCGAGACGATGTCGAGGTCTCTGTATATCGTCTTGTTAGTCACGTACCATGGTGCGTTGCATAGTTTTTCTTAGTGTTTTAGCTCGAATCTTTTGGATTTCTAGATTCGATTTACTGGAAAGCCCCACAATTCAATACCATAGGTTCATGTTGATTTGATTATAGTTTATAAATCAGTATATTGTTATGTCAAGGACAGCTTTGATTGTCTGTTTATTAGCCTATGACAATTTGAGGACTTCTTCTTTCTCTTATTTTTTGGATGTGGGTTTTCCAAGTCAGGCGTCTATCCAAATGCAGTCCAAGATATTTGATTGTATCAGCTTCGTAGAAGTTCTGTGTTTGCTTAGTTTTTACTTTGGGCATTTTCTTTTCTTAGTGAAAATGTTATATTTTTGATTTTGTTTCATTTACGGTGACTCGCCAACGATGACTCAAATCTTTCGATTTTGTTTAGATGTTCTTGAAGATGTTGTGATGCGCAGGAGGGGTCTTCATTTGCAGAAAGAATAGCTGTGTCGTCTGCAAAGGTGGCTATTGTAGTTCTTTCTGTTGTTGGTAAGTCTGAAGTTGATATAAGATATAAAAAAAGGTCCAAGAATACTTCCTTGTGGCACTCCTGCAGAAATAGGTTGGAATTCCGATAGAGCGTCCTGATATTTCACTTGAAATAGGCGATCGCAAAGACATGATTTGAGAAGTAATATGTAGGAGTGCGGGAGAAGTTTTTTTATTTTAAATAGAATTCCTTCACACCATACCTTGTCGAATGCTTGTTGTATGTCTAGGAATGCTGTAGAACAATATAGCTTTTTTTTCCAGGCTTTGAGAAATTGTGTTTACAATACGATGGGTCTGTTCTATTGTTGAGTGTCCTCTCGAAAGCCGAATTGAAATCAGGAATCACTTCTTTTAATTTAGGTTTGAGGCGCTGTAAGAGAAGTTTTTCAAATACTTTTGATAGGCCTGTAGCAGGCTAATAGGTCGGTACGATGTAACTTCCTGGCAGTCTTTCCAAGTTTTCACGATCGCATATATTTTGAGTGTATTTCCATTGACGAAGGATAAATGGTATTCGAAGTATTGGCGTTGATAATAATGCTTGTTACGTAGTTCATATTCTTTTTCTTGCATTTCCTGCAACATCTTGCGGTAATAAGGTCAAAACCCTGGATCTTTGCAGGATGTGTGTGTTTTTTGATTGTTTGTTCGACTTCTCGTGAGTTGAAATGCTCAATGGGCAGAGATAACTGTAAAGACACGTACAAATATTCTAGAACTTTTATTTTCCATAGTACTTACATTTTCTTCTGGTTTGAAGACTGAAGCAAAGTGTCTTTGCTAAGCAACTCGACCTTTTCTTCTGTGCTTCTTGCCCATGTGCCATCTTCTTTTCGAATTGGTGAGATGTGCTGTTGGGGTCGCTTCAGTTTTTCTAGTTGCTTTCCAAAGCGAATAATTAGTTTCAGCAGAAGGTGATAGTGCTTCAATGTAATTAGAGAATGATTTTGTTTCGTATTCCTTAATTTGACGTGTTAATTGTCTGGCTGCTGTATTATATTTTCTTTTGTCATCTGGTTGTCGTGTCGTCATGAATATTCGTCGGAGTCGACGTTTTTCTACCACTTTTTGTCTTAATTTTTGCGGGATACGTTGACGATTTATTTATTGTTTCTTTTGGTGTTGCGGCCCAGGCGCGTCTTGTAATGGTCAGATAGGTGCTGTATCAGCGGTCCTTCGATGTTTTCTTCAGTTGTTAGCAGTGCGTTTGCAGATAGTTTATTGTTCACGTAATCGCGGTACTTGTTCCAGTTTGTCTTGTTACTTGTTAGTTTTTAGAGGATAGTTTCTTTCAGATATATTTGAACTGATGTCATTCTACTGGGGTGTGGTCTGAAGAAAGGTCGTAGGCAAGATTTTACTTCTACTGTACCAAGATGCACACCTTTTGCTAAGTAGAAGTCCAGGAGGTCAGGAAGCTTATTGACGTCAGTGGGTAGTGAGTAGTGACCGATTTTATAATTTCGAAAACAAAACCGAACAACAATCTCAGCAACAAACTGTGGCTGTCAGGAAATTGAGGTCGTCGAGGGCGACCTGAAATGACAATCGCTCTCCTGGCCTCCATGGCGCGGGGCAGCCCCGCGGACACGCCATCCAGCGAGTCGATCATGTGATAGCGATTGATTTTTGGCGCGCCGCGTGCTTCCACGAACTCCCGCGTCGTCAACGATACTGGCGCGCGGTGCGGCGCGGCGCGGAAAGAGTTCAAGGGTGCGATGACTCCGGGGTGTGGAGCGGTTGTCTTTCCTCTGTCGAGTCAATATGAGCGTTGATATTCCCCCGGCCACCCAGTGTCATGTTGGTAAACTAATCGCACCTTCCAAGAAGATTAATGTTTTCTCATGTTGTTACGTGGTCGAAATAATGTGGCTGATGAAACTTACTCTAATACATTAATCTTAATTTGTGTTAGAGGAATTCTTATACGTCCCAGTACTATTATATTACGAATTATTATTATTATTATTATTATTATTATTATTATTATTATTATTATTATTATTATTATTAATTGACAGAACGAAGTGATGTTACGTTTTAATTCGATCATTCCGCATTTCCTCTACCGGTAAATTTGCTTGGTATGTTGACAAGCAAACTCTTTCAAATTGGCATTGCATGAATGTGCCATAAAGTCATTAATAACGACGAATATGTGAGGATTTCTATTTTTTATTGGTTTCTCAATGGTGGCCGTTTTAATGGTTCCATTTCATGTAATGTATTTGTTCTCACGACCAGGCGCGCTGTTCCCCATTTTCGGTTTTAAGTGATGTTCTGCTTTTTTCAATTATTTATGGAAGCGAGGTATACTACAAATATATCATTTAATTGAAAGCATTCACTTATCTTTTATGGTTACTTGAGTTATGATTTCTTCTTAAGTCATTAAAAAGTTGATAACTCATTAAAAATAAAACCACAAAATTGTTATCGCCTTATTGTGCTTCCATTTAATATATAATAATCCACTAGAACTATTCAGATTGGAAAGACATATAATACGAAATTGTTGAGATGATGAAAGTAATGTAATGCAAATTAATGAGTTTGACTCCCAATTAATAATCCTGTAAGTGGTCCTGCTGCAAGAGTTTCGAATGTTGTCCTAATAGGACTCTATTGTGGCTGTAGATATTTTTGACGATTGTCGTTCAACTCGGACTGGTGCATCTTTGTTCCAGCTTTGTTCCCTTGCAGATGGAAAGAAAAAAATGAAGAGCAAATACTAATATCCGTAAGCTTTCTGAATAAGTGTGACATACATTTTGGGCGAACAATGAAACCTTTCCATCAAACGTTATTTAGCGGCGATATATTTCGGTTTTAAGTGATGTTCTGCTTTTTTCAATTATTTATGGAAGCGAGGTATACTACAAATATATCATTTAATTGAAAGCATTCTCTTATCTTTTATGGTTACTTGAGTAATGATTTCTTCTCTAAGTCATTAAAAAGTTGATAACTCATTAAAAATAAAACCACAAAATTGTTATCGCCTTATTAAATTAAAACCATTAAAACAAAAATTATATAGTGGCGGCGATGGTGTAACGGTTAGCGTACTGGACTGTTGTACCCATGTTGGCGGGTTCAAACCCGATCAAAGCCGTGGATTTTTAGGGGCGAAAAAATCCTTCGTACGCCTTCCTTCGGAGGGGAAGTAAAGCCGGCTGTCCCATGTTCGTAGATTTACTTGCATGTAAAAGATCCTCAAGCCTAAATGACGCCTCTGAGCTAAATTCAAATCGCCTGTCTCGCCCAAGAAATACCTCCTTTCTCTCCTAGTTGGTGAAAGGAGCGTAGCGAAATTTGCGTGGTCAGACGGAAGATCGGGCCTGATGGCCCGAGTCTCGCCACGTAAAATAAGGCAAATTCAATTCAATTCAATTTAATTTAATCCACAGCAGTCAATGACGCTCTTCAGTGCTACATGGCAGTATCTGTTATTGATATTCTTGTGATACTCACTAAACCTTAAGGTCAAGGTCAATCAATACTGGTCTCTAGTAACGTAATTTGTCATTTTTTCGCGGTGAAATATTTTTAAATGATAAAAAATCTTAGCCAAATTCATGTACTCATGTCTAAATTAATTAGAATATTTATTATAAATTATATTGATAAGTTTTTACTACGAACAATGCAATTATTGAAAATCAGCACCGTAGAGGTGTGCTATGGGAGGTCTAGTGCAGTAGTGCACCTGAAAATTTTCAAAGGGGCCTCGAAGCTTTACGTAATAAATCATGTTATTTTTATTATCTTTTTAATTATCAATTTAATTATCTTTTTAGAATGTTTTATTCATCATTTGTAACTAAAAAAAGTTCGGTATCAAAGAGGACCCAGAAATGTGTTTGCCCCCTCTTGCTTTAGGCTGTGTACGCCTATGATAAGCAATAATATTTTTATGATTTGCAAACGTGTAAGTCTTTAATGCAATAAAAGGTTTCGGTTTCAGTGTATCATAAAAAATCGGTTTAGTTTCTGTTCCAATTTCCAATTTGTAACTGTTTCAAAAGTTTCTTTTTAATAAATCGTACAAGTTGGACCAGTGTGAACATTCCGCACGTTGTAAATCATCGTTGTTTAAAAAAGAGATGGTTCCATAATTTTCCGGCCTGACCAAGATATTGATAATCTATGGAAAAACCTTCTGAGTAGTAAATATTCATATCTTTAATTGTTTTGATGGCATACGTTTGCAGCCGTCATCTCATTCAGTTTTGTGAAGAGAGGTATTTGAGCTAGGTGCGGTGTTTGAAATCTCATGGTGTTTAGCTTCTTCATTACAACGAATCTGTGCTTACTATTCAGATCGCAAAGGATGTTGTGAAGAGCTATGGCTTTAAGGAGTTAGACCATTCACCCTACCGTCCAGATTGAGCACCCTTGTTCGTCTATCACTTATAAAAACCGACGAAAAACCTTCGTAAAACAAAAGTTTAACACGAGTGTGAGGTAAAAGAAGCAGTTTTTGACCATTTTTCGAACAAAACTTCGTATTATTTTTTCAAAGGCTAGAAATACAGATGGAGAAGTGGGCCGGAGTAAAGAATTATTAAGTTGAAAAGTTACGTATTTTTTTAAATTAAAAATGAAGTTAGCAAATTGAAGTTAGCGAGCCCATAAACGTATGGAACCTACCACGTAGCTTCATGCGAGGGACCAACTTCGAACGTTTCTGACAACCCTTTTAGCGAAGTGGGGTTATCTTCCAAACACACAACCAAAAGTCCACAATTTTCTCAGTTGGCAAAGACGGACAGTCGACCTACAATTGCCAAGTACTTACCTAAATCAACCTCTTAGTACAGGATGTCTCTGATTAACATTGTTAGAAACCTGTAGGGCATGTTTGTTGCAGTTTCATTTGTTTGCGAAATTTGACACTGATCAGTAGGCAACTCATCGTGCAAAAATATGTCAGACACGAAATCTTTGCGCCGACACGTCACCAGCGAAACACCTATGTTCGACGGATTGCCTACCCACAAGGGGAAATCACGTGTAATTTGGTTCCATGATCATCGGTATGAAATTATTATATTTTACCCCTTGCAGTCCCCAGAAACTTCTAACATTTATTAAGAGACTCCCCGCAATTTAATGATAATGATAATAATAATAATAATAATAATAATAATAATAATAATAATAATAATAATAACAATAATGTCTTTATCAATAGCAAGTCACAGGCCATACGGCCTGCTCTTCCGCCTAACCATTTGAATACACATTTCCACAGAATAGTAACATTTAAGAGGGGGAGGAACCAGCTGTACATTTACGAAGCACATAAACGCCCTCTCGAGGCGTCGCGCCGCGCACGCACCTTGTCGCTGAAGACGCGGTAGTGCCTGCGCAGGTGCTGGCGCTGGCGGTTGCTGTGCGTGGCCAGCACGTCCACCACGGTGGCCGTGTCCACGTGGCCGCGCCCCAGCGCCTCGTGCAGGTTGCGCGCCGCCTGCTCGCCGTGGAAGTCGCTGCGGGTGCGCACTGTGCCCTGCCAAAGCGGGACACGGACCTTTTTAAAGACGGCTCCGCGCATTGTAGGAAGTTATCGTTTCTTTAAAATTCAGTTGAATCATTTTCTACATGACTTAGACTTCATTCACGATGCCAACTTAAACGTAAACATAACGTAGTCGCAAAACTTAGAAATACGTTATTAAGTGAGGCCATTGACAATGCCTTGACGTAACTGTAGATGTAAAGCCGTAACCTTAAGAGTTCACAAGCACCAAGCTTTTACTTTAAGTTTACGTCGGAATTCTACCCACGACCAATCGGAGAGCAGCATGAAAGAAACAAACAGGGTGGATTTCAGATTGTGTTCAGGTAGTTTGTGGTTAGGTAATTTCCTTAGTTGTACTGTACATGTACTTAGTGTTATGTACTGAACTAGTTTGCGATCTGTTTTGACTCGAGTACAAATTCAAAGTAAGAATTTGAGCATTTTTTCTTGTGACTTTAACTTGACGTGGCGAATAAAATAATTACATCCGACGAATCTCTCGTGAATTTGCTACAAGAGAATGCTTGTTTATAAAATAAAGGAAATGCTAACATTAATACAACAGATACTCGCATTTATATATGAAGACAAATCGATAGGAAAATCGAAGAGGAAGCTAGAAACAATGGTGGACAGATCTTTTCATGATAGAAACTAATCGACAATCGATCATGCTTCAATATTCTGAAATCTGATTGGCTCAGGCGAAACTTACGTTCCCGCTTCGTTCGTCATTGTGAATGCTTGTTTGTACGTGTAAATTCTTGCTAAGTTTGCGTCATTACGTTACGTTTTAGTTTGCACTGTCAGTGAGGCCATAGGGTGGTAGAAATGCAGTTTGTGATCCGATTCGTTCACGCGCGCTGTCGATCACGAGAATGAGTCACTGACGGCGTGGGCAAAGAGCGCGGCCGCAGAATTTTGACGCTTCGTTACGCGTGCCCAAGATGAGGACGAGGCTCGCGTCTTTGGCCCTTGCGATACCATAAAACATCCTTAACTCCGTACAACGCATAATTATCAACGCATTTTATATGAATACTCACCGAGAAAATCGTTTGGCGTGTATGCTCGTCATGTGTTGCAGGAATGCCTCCATTTCCTCTCCTCCTGTTTGTCCCACTAGTTTTCTTCTATACTCGCATAAATCCCGTCAAGATCTGTTCTGTTCGTTTGCTGGTTCCGCTGGTGAACCAATCGGATCACAAACTGCATTTCAGTTCTTAATGTTAAAGAGTTATAGAGTAAAACCCGAAAAAGTCAGAAAAAATCGGTTTTTGGTCCTCCCGCAGTTAGCATGGGGTCTGGGAGGTCGACAACTTGGGGGGTTTTAACTAGTGTCTGGGTACATACAGTACACCTAAGAGAAAGATGGCAATTTCCCAGGTAAAATGTACCTACTGACTCGACTATAAAAAATGTATTACCTACCTTTTTATTTATTTTATTTAATTATTTACGTCAAAAACAGTTCAAAACTACGTGTGTGTGACGTGCTGTGGGGAGAAGTTGAATTGAAGTTACCATTATGTCCAGAAGCAAAACTTAAAATTTCAAAAAACGTTCGCTTTTGCAGCAATAATGAAGCCATGATATAGGATTTCCTCCACTTCTCACTTGACTCACCAACGAGCCATCTCAGCTTTTGCTCAAGAATCAGGGAAACTGGACAAAAACCTGATCGAGGTGGGGGTCATTGACCCAGAAGCTGAAGTACAGAACTTGTTACAGGTTCTTACAATTGTATAGAAACAGTTGTGCAGCAGAAAAGATTTTATTTGGGACTTATATTTTTGTATCTTAACAACTAATGATATTGCAACACAGTAAACGCCCGATTATTCGAAGTCTCCTCAACCTCTCTTGTTTCACTTGTTTACCATATTTTACGGCATTAAAAGAAATTCTTTAAATATGAATAAGGTAAACAATAAAATTGGTAGAGTAGGTGAAAACAAGACGAGTTACAATGAGAGGATTGACAAACAACAATAAAATCATAGATAAACATCAATTATAGATTTATTGACAAAGAACAATGAGGAGAGTGTTTGTCACTGTGTGGACGTTCGGTTGCTATTGAATAGCAGTTGGCGTATGTGAATAAATTGTTACATTTCTCCATATTACTGTAGTTTTGTGTTACAAATTATTGAACAATGACAATCAAAAGAGAAAAAAGGTTTATCAATTCAAAGAAAACTAAAAGTGATTAAAAAAACTCGAAAATGGGGAGTCGAAAAGAATTACGTTTACGAGTACAGTATGGTACAAGAGAAACCACTTAGGGACATTTTAAACAAAAGGATAAATGAATGCAATTTGTAACCATATCCGACAATTCATCAATGAAAAAACTAAAAACTATTAAAAATGGCACTTATGAAAACTAGATGTGGCCCGTATAAAGTTGGTGAGTCAAGTGAGAAGTGGAGGAAATCCTATATCATGGCATCATTATTGCTGTAAAAGCATACGTTTTTTTGAAATTTTAAGTTTAGAATTTGTTTGATGCAGGATAGTTAGCAAAATTTAAATCACGTCACGCAAAAAGATAAAGTTGGCTTTACGGCGAGAAATTGTGTGACGAACAAGCAGCAAATGTGTTCAAAAACGAGTTTGAGTAATTTCTTCAGTCAGAAAATATTTCTTACGAACAAGTGTACGAAGCTGATGAGTCGGGGCTGTTGTGGAAATAATTGCCGTCACGAGCATTGGCATATAAAGCGAGCGGAAAGCTCCAAAGCATAAGCCCAGTAAAGAACACTAAACAAAATGCCCGCAGCAATACAACTGGGTCTCATAAATAGTGACGGGAGTGAACAGTGAAGTGTTGTGGAAAGTGGAAAAGAGTGTTGCTACAACAGTACATATTTTCTCGCATATTTTTGTAGCTTCTTCTATTTTAGAAAATAGATTTTGTTCCATTCGTTTAAGCGTCTTTCACGGTATCTGCGGAAAATCTTAATTAAACAATTTGGAGCCATTATTGAGAAAATTTTTAACATGTTGTTTAGGCTTCATGTAAAGCGCGCCCCAAAATCAAAATATTCGTTTCAAACTCAGAAGCTCTCGAGTTCGTTCAGATCGATTGGAGAATATCCTTTTTGGAAAAAATTGACCGAATGGTTTTGTCACTACCGTTTTCTATAGACGCGCAGTCAGGAGGGCGGACAGTCGTTGAGCCGACAATCAAGATTTCCGCATCAATGACTCACAAAACATGGATTCTGACTACTCTTTATGGCAGAGGAAGAAATTTACTGCATAAAGGAACAAAAATTTATCACCTTTTTCGTTACTAATGCCCAACAATAAGATTTTTTGGCCGAAATTCGCCGCTTCCCGGCGCCTGATTACAATAGTTTCTCTTCCTTCGAAGTAAGGACGAGGATGTAAACTAGTGGTGCTATAGAATGGCACATACTTTCTCATATTGTTTTTTTCTTTATCTCTTCAGTTGGTTATCTCTTCTATTTTGTAACAACTTCAGCTGCCATCTATTGGTGACTAAAGAACGTTTGTTTAGATTTTCTCGGTTCCCTAATGGAAAAATTGAAATGTTGGCGTTTGAGCAAATTTTGAAAATGCTGAATTTGGAGCTCATGTTCACAGAAAGATATTGAGTTTTCGATAATCTTAATATATCATCATTTAAAGCCCTTGTACTCACGAAAGTAATAATACATACAAATCACCGGCAATGTAAATATTAACGACGTGAGAGAGATAAAAAAAATACGTTTGTGTATTTTTTTAAATAAATCTACAAAATAATACTGCAAAATAGTGTTTAGGTCATTTGTCCCTACGCATCTTGAAATATCCCTACAAAAGGTTTAAAGAAAACATTTGAATCACGTTTTGAGAAAATCTTGTTTTTAAAATTTTAATATTGCTCATATTTTGTTCCGCGAATAATTGGGTGTTTATTTGTTTTGTCTATTACACCGTGGCATCCGCCAGACCATGTCATTGCAAAGTTTGTGAGAAAAAGTTACTGAACGCTTGTTGCACCCTTCTTAAATTTAGCGCCTTCTGAGCCTCGACTCACAGAGCCAACATTATAATTTCGGATCTGTCTTCCCTAGATTTTATGGATCCAGAGAACTTGCCACACATTTAATACTTGGTATTATCGCACATAATTCGGTCACTGACTATCACGAATGTGGTGCGATGTTACTCTACTCCACTATTATCAGCGTCATCTTATAAGAAACAGTATTCAGAAAAATGTATTGGAAAAATTACTATCAAGCTTTTTGCCATCGTAAAATAGGCGATGAGGTAACCACTAAGCTTTATATACACTTAAGCATCGTAATTATTAATTAATATAATTAATTAGTTTTTATTTGGACATGTGTTCTGGTGTTTCAAATTATATTGTGACTACTAGCACAGTATTAAATATCTGAACCAATTTATTTACTTAAATTGGCGTATTTTTTAAAGAAAACAAAAATTCAATGTGAAATATTATTATTATAAAACAAAGAAGCTGAACTAGCAACTGCTAATAGCATTAGCAATTATCTATATTTTTTTTTGCAAATTGAGGAAAAGTAATTCCACTGAAAATACAACCCTTTATAAACATATATTTATCTTCAGACTTACATTCGTGTGTTGATGCTCCCTTACACTAGCGTTGGAGGCACTTGCTTGAGCCGAATGCAGCTGCTTTTGCTTCTGAGAAAGCACTCCTCCGACGTCAAGGAATCTTCCAAAATTGACACGCATAATTGTTCCGGTTTCGTTTGCACTATCCTGTATCCATTTTTAATTCCCACTACATTTCCGTCTGTCAGAAACCGAGAAGATACATAATTTGATGAGAACTGATTAGTCAATTCTGAGACATTCCATGGATTGCGTTCATACCAAATAAGATTACAGACTAAAAACTAACACGTCCAAGCAGCGTCCAAAACACGTCCAAGCAGCGTCGATTCTCCGCAACGTTTAATTCGTCAGTAGGATGCGCGTGCTTTGTCGAGTCGATCGTCAGAATATCGAACGACTGATGCCCTCAAACAGCTGAAGTGCAGAAAATTCTGACGATTTGATTCAAATGAATGCAGTTCGTTTTTCTAAGGCCGTAATTTTCTAGCTTTCTTATTTACTGAGATAACATAGCATTTATGGGTATTTACATACATTACGTCAGGGGTGTCCGCCTTGCAAGGGCTCAAGAGCCACAACCAAAACGTTTAATACGGTTGCGGCCATACTTTGCCTGTCTTCTCTGAAACTGAGGGAGGGGGGGACCAGACGTTATATCAAGCCGTACCATACATAATGAATGAAACTCAGTGGGATGAGTTTGAATTTCTGAATTGACTAAAAACAAAATTCTTAAATCTAAACTTCAACCTATTGTTATACTAAACGGGGTGTTGACCCCAGCAGGGCGCGTGCGCTAGGTGTACAAAGTTCACGCCCGACGTGAATGTTAAGGATTTTCACTTTTGACTAATAACTTTTCAAGGGGCACAATAAATGGCATAGCGGGCCGCCAGTTAGACAATTTTGCATTAAGTAATGTTAAAGGGGGGAGGTGTTTGAGGCAGAGTTAAGGCAGTGTTACATAGGAGTAGGAAGTGTGTTTCATAACGCTGAATTTATCTTTTTAATTTTCAATATTTACAGTAATAATTTATTTTATTATTTGTACCAAGACAACGAAAAATTAAAGTACTTTTAAAATGTATAAATAAAATAAAAATTATAAATAAATTGTCATAGTGAATGGATTTGTTTTCGCCAATGGTATGTGAATCGAATCTATTAGATTACGATGAAAATATTGAAAGCGGATCTAAAGTATATTCTAGAATCCAATAAAATTAGTACTGGTGGCTTTCGCCCTTGTTTTAACCAGACTTCAGAATCTTTTTCACCTATGCATCCTTCCTTTCTTCCAAAAATGCTCCTCTCTCAATTAGCAGTCTCTATTGGGTGCATCTAGCTCGCCTATTAATTCTGACAGTCGGTAACGTTTAGGATTTATTTGGTGGGCGTAACTGATTGGTTTTAAATTGCCGACTTGGATGGCCGAGGTGGCTAGAACGTGTGCCGTATTAACACCTCGGTCCGACGGGTCACGGGTTAGAGTTCCGTCATGGGCATGGTTGTTTGTCTCTTGTCTTTCATGTATGTGTGATGTCGCGGAAGACCTTGTGAGTCTACGTGACCTTGTGAGCCCGCATAAATGTCTTAGTATAAAGATTAATATATGTTCCAGAGTGGGACATGGTGGCTACCCGGATAGCTGGCGGATAGCCGAAAACGGCATCTCCTAAAGCTGGAATAAGCCTCAGGGGAAAAAAAGATTGACTTTAAATTCATTTTGAATGGCGCGTGATTGCACGCAAATAGCATTGTATTTAAACAAGTTTATTCGCATCCACTCGGGCTCTTAGTGGAGGCTGGCCGAACTAGTGGCCGCCGTATTTTTAGAAGTCAAAACATACGAGTGGCGGTGTAACCAGCGCCAAACATAGTGCTATACCGAGATTTTCGCAACTCCGCCCCTGGCAAATATCAGCTGTTGGCAGTGTCATCCAATCGGAAGCTTAAACGTCACCATAGTGACGTCGCTATTGTGACGTTTAAGCTTCCGATTGGATGAAAACGTGAACAGCTGAGACCTGCCAGGGGCAGAGTTGCATAAATCGCAGAATATACGTATTACCTTTTTTTCAGAGGGCGCTGCTTTGACTGCAAAAAACATGGTTTCAATTTGCTTCAAAGATGGAGGCGTTTCAGCCACTCCATGTAGTATATTCTAGATCGTTGCGTCCTCTGCTATGCGTTGTTTTCTACCGCATCATAAGCGCCATCCATCGTCACGTTTTACCGACAAAGTATTTGATTGGGTGGTGAAAGCTTATGATTTGAGTGGGTGATAACTAGGAAACGCAATTTATTGTAAAAAACAACAAAAAAGCAAAATATGTAAATAAATATGCATTTATTTTTTTCATAAATCAGTGATAAACTACTGGTGCTAAAACAGCACGTGCCTACTTTCTCACCATTAATAAAGGTTATGTAATACTATTTATACCGCAATTTTTCCGAATTAACAACTCTATGTAATCATTTTATGTAAAACTCTTTTGAAATCGTAGAACATTTGGTACGAAAATTAAAGTTTCAAGCAATAGATTTTTTATTTACAAAATTTGAATTAAAAAACATATTTCTGGGGTTGAATTCATTTTATAAAGTATGCAGTTTTTCCACGAACATATAGAAGTATTAAACACTATGGTATTATAATATTCTACAAATATATAAAAGTATTAGTTTATATGAATGGGTAAAAACCAGAAGAGTATAAGAGACATTTTAAAAATTTTGAGAAAAACATGTTTATTTTACGCTATATTTCTGTGGCAATGTATTTTCGTGGTTTTAATAAACAATTGAAATGCCGTAGTTTTAATGATAAAAAACACCACAATTTTACAGTGATATTAACTTAAATGAAAATATTTCCCAGTATTTATAAAATGTTATTTACACCGTTCTGGTGTTCACCCATTCATATTACCGCGAACGAAACGCAGCCGTCATTATCGCCTTCTATTATCAGTGTGGCGTTACAAGAATGGGTTACAATAACCAACAATGATTGCTCGTCTGTTAGTTTTCACATTTAACACAATTAAAGGACTCAATTTAAAATGAAATAACATTAATATAATATAAATATAATAATTAATAATAATGATGATCAAATGATATATGGAATAATATACAAATTCTAACTTACGTAGCATCCAACTGTGTAAATTGGTAATGGGCGACTGATGGCTCGCAATCTTTATTTCATATTTATTTCAAATAGATTTTAAATAATTTCTTAAAGACTAATTTGTAAACGTATACCAAAAGCTCAAATGTAAGAAACGAACAAAACAATATGAAATAAAATACCCATTCTGACATACGTAGCATACGTACTCAGCTTTAAAATTACGATTACGAAGCGCAGGATTTTCAGAGAGAGCTACTAACTATAACAACCAATTACTCCAATTTTCGAATAATTCAACATGACCTTACTTAAAGATATGATTTTCATTAACACATATCGTTTAAAAAATGTATCTTCATAATTGTAGTTGTAGGAAGATGCCAGAAATTTTTTGAATATTTTCAATTTTCGAAAAATCTGGTTTGTTAACCAACATGAGACTTACACCATTCTTATAAACGTCCTTCAGACAATATACCAACAAAATTTCACGCAAAATTACACGGAAAATTCTCAAATTATCGAATGATTGTCCATGACCTTATTTCAAAATTTATCTTTAAGGAACAATTTTATTAAGGAAAATAGCTCTATCTTTACTATTTTAGTTGTAGGAAGACGCCGGAAAAAAGGAAAATTAGCTTTTTAATCAACATGAGACCTACGTCATTTTCTTAAACGCCATTAACACAATCCACCAACAAAATTTAATCCAAATCGATGGCGACTCCTTTTTGAAAATTTTAAAAATTTCGAAAACTTTAAATATTTTGAAAATTTTGAAAATGTCCGAGTGGCATTATGTAAAGTACACTTCAAAATGAAAATATCTGTTTCAAATTCAAGACACTACGACATCAGCCAGATCGATTGGAAAATATCAATTTTGGAGAAAATCGGCTGAATGGTTTTGCCACTGGCGTTGTTTACACACAGACGTTTTGCCGTCAATAGATTTTTCGGTATCAAGGACCCATAAACCATGGATTCTGGCTACACTACGTGTTAGAGAATTTTGTTTCTAAATTAAGCAACTGAATTTATCCTCCTTTTCGATACCAGGGTCCTGTAATAAGAGTTTTTCTGACGAAAAACGCAGTTTTTTCGCGTAGCATTACATTTCAAACAATGTACGAAATTTGTACGAAACATTTAAAACAAGCAATTGCATGTGCCTTTGGAAAGGAGCAATATGAAATTGTCTGATGTGAAGGAAATAACATTTATTGGTTCCTGTATGCAGTCAAACCTCAAATGGAATATCACATAAATGAATATCACATCCAGAATTGTTTCAAATTCACTCAGCCTTCATGCAGCTCGTTGTGTGTATTTTTCAAAGGCAAATTGTCACTTGAGATATGCCTTTCTATTCTGAGAAAGCACATCCTATAGTACTCAGACTAAAGGATTACTGAAAACAAGTGTTCGAATAATAAGCAAATGCCATCCACATGATTCCCGCACGCATCTCTTTATTGAGCATGGAATCTTACCGTTGCCATGCCTATTTTTTAATTTTTTTATTTCTTTTCTTTCTTTTCAAATCTGTATTATAGTTTTTGTCAGAACTGACTTAGGGAGGGAACACATTTTCATGCAATACTTACATTTATAATTACAACACACGTGACGTCCCTCCCAAGCCTCGTGTTCTCTAGATGCCTCTGGGTATGATCATGAAAAATCCAATTTCTATGATATTATGATGTGTGATGTGTTAAGTATTTTGTCTGTTTTGTTAATATGGAATCTGGAATGGAATGGATATTATGGAATGGAATACATATTTTGGAAATTGCTAATTATTCTATGTATTTTGCTTGAAGGTTTGTATTGTTACTCATACTTATTTACTAGTATAATGAATTTAATTTTGTAATGTGTGTTTCTTTATACACGATGTATTGTAACTAATAAAAAAGTTTCCTGTATCTGAATAATTCATTATATTTAACAGGAAAATCACATTTGTTTGGAGTTATACATCTACCTTGGAAGACTGTTGGACGTGTACTAATAGTGTAATGCCTTCTATAAGGGTACTTTTTTGAAAAAGTGAAATTTCACTATGTAGAACATGCAGATTTCCTTTTTGTCTAGTATCATAGTTGTGAACTTCTGTGTTCAGAGAAACAGAATCCTTGTTTCCCATACGTGTCTTCTTTGTGAAGATTAATATTTCAAATATGTACATGCATGGGAGTGGTAGTATTTGTAATTTTTTGAACGGTGGTTTGCAGGACTCATGTTTGTGAGTGTTTGTCATTGTTCTCAATATTCGTTTTTGGATGATGAAAGTGTGTGAATCTCCCCAAAATATTATTCCGAATTTTAGGCGCGAGTGAACATTTGCAAAGTACACCATTCGCAGTGTATCTAAGTTTAAATTTGACTTCAGGATGTATATGGCATAACATGATTTGGTAAGCTTGTTGTTAAGATTTGTGATATCACAGTTCCATTTTAGATCATCTTGAATAGTCAGTCCAAGGAAAGTTGGTTTTTTGGGGCTTTTTTTACAGGCATGTTTTTTTATCATCAATTGTGCTGGAGGCTTTTTATTAGAGAGTGGATTCCAAAAGTTTAGGGAGACAGTTTTACTAGTGTTTATGATGAGTTTATTTTTCTGGAATCATTTTACTAGTGCCTCTAGGACTGTTTGTGCTTCTTTTTTGTAGTTTGTTGGGTATTTGCTGTAATAATACATAATGTTTGTGTCATCTGCAAATAGGACCATTTTGCTCTTCTGCAGGATCAGGGGCATGTCATTGATGTATAATAGAAATAGTATGGGCCCTAGGATTGATCCTTGTGGCACTTCATAATTTATCATTCTAAGTTGGGAAACATGAAATCTTTTTATCTCTAACATGCTTGATTGTGACTACTTGACAACTATTTGAGAGGTAAGATTTAACCCAATGATGTGCAATGCCTCTAATTCCCAAAGTTTCAAGTTTGGATAACAATATGGGATGGTCAATAATGGAATGCCTTTGATAGATCTGGAAACAAACCCATGGCGATTTCATTCTGATCTAGAGCAACAAGTATATTTAGAAAGGTGAAGACAGCTTGTGTCTGTAGATCTACCATTTCTGAATTTATGTTGGGCCTCTGTCAATATGTAATTTGAATTGAGAAAATTTTTGAGCCTATCATTAAAAAGCTTTTCTAGAATTTTTGAGAATTCAGATAGTAAGGATATCAGTCTGTAATTCATAAGATCGTGAGTGCTGACTTTTTTGAAATTTTTGGTTTAACTTTTTCTTTTTAGAGAATTTCTGGGAAGATATATGTGACACAGAAAATTGGATCAACTATTGTGAGAGTAGAGGAAATCCGTGAAATAGAAAACCCCGATATAGAAACACTGGTTGAAACTGAGAGTAGGTAGAACACAATTTATCATCGGAGGAATATACAGACAACAGTCAAGACCAAGCCAAACTGACCTTAAACTCTTTGAACAAATAGATAAAATATGCGAAACGGACGAACCAACTATAATCATGAGGGATTTCAATTTCCGTTCCATAATTGGTCTAAAAATGGAGCCACCTCCAAAACAGAAGTAGAACGGGAGTTTCTTCAACATTGTATTGACTCTAACCTAAGTTAAAAAGTCAACGAACCTATAAGGTACAGAGGAAACCAAACTCCTTCGAGTCTAGATCTAGTGCTTGTAAATGTAGAAGATATTATCACCCCTCCTATCCTGTGACCAAATATCGGGCAGAGCGATCACCTGGTAATTGTCACAACCTTTCAAGTAGAAACAGAGGAAGAGTACTCGGAAAGATCCAGTGATAAACCGAACTTCTTTAGAGCAGACTTTGATACAATACTGAAACATCTCAAAGAAGACCATGTATCTACGAACTCAAGAAACAAAGAGAACAATAAAAAAAATCGTTGAAGAAATGTATGGGGAGTTTTGTGATATGTCCGAAAAATTGCTGACTATTCACTCACCAAGATATAGAAAGAAAAGAAATATTAGCAAATCATGGATTACTTACAAAATAAAAAAGTAAATCAGAACCAAAAAACGAGCTTGGAAGAAATACTCGTACAAGAGAACCGGTGCAGATAAACATTATGAGGAATACAGAAGAATCTCGAACAAACTCACGTTCGACATAAGATCTGGAAGAGAAAATTATGAAAAACAAGTTGTGCAGGATGGAAACGAAAGGTTTTATTCGTATATTCGGAAACAGACCTCTTTTAAAACAGGACCACCAAATACGATTCAAAGTAATGGACTTCAAATATCCAAACCAGAAAAAATCGCAGAACGTTTTGCAGACTACTTTGAGATGGTATATACAGTTGAAACTACTGATAAATTACCAGTTATTGAAAAACGATCCACTGAAATAGTTGAAAATGTTGAGTTTACAAATACTGAGACTGTTCAGACTCTCCTAGGACTGAATATTAACCCTTCACCTGGCCCTGTTAATATTCCAACAATATATCTGAGAAACTGTGCAACACAACTAGCCCCAAAGTTGAACGAAATCTTCAAACAATCACTAGAGACCACGAAAATACCTCTTGCATGGAAGGCTGCTGAAGTTACTCCTATCTTCA
Organism: Gryllus bimaculatus; assembly: GCA_017312745.1. NCBI lineage: Eukaryota > Metazoa > Arthropoda > Insecta > Orthoptera > Gryllidae > Gryllus > Gryllus bimaculatus. The sequence goes on along the minus strand of BOPP01000059.1, from coordinate 570,255 downwards.
AGAAAGGCGACAAACAATTGATAGTCAACTATCAACCGATAAGCTTGACCAGCACTGTGGGCAAAATTATGGAGAGGAAAATAGTTCAAAGACTGCGAGAACATGCACAGAGAAATTATATTATCCCCGCAGAACAACATGGATTTGATCCTGGAAGGTCAACTACCACAAATCTGATCAGCTCACTAGATGTATGGACTAAAGTACTGGACCAAGGGCAAACCATAGATGTGATTTATTTCGACTACGCGAAAGCCTTTGACAAAGTTCCCGATAAACGACTAATTCATAAACTATAGGCCAATGGGATAAGGGGTAAACTACTAGCTTGGATCCGAGAATATCTTTCTGACAGATCGTTCCGAGTTCGCATTGGCGATCAGTTCTGGGACCGCTACTGTTAATCTTATATACTAGTGAACTTGGAAATGAGATTGTATCAAAATGGAACTGTTACGCAGATGATACGAAACTGTTTGCAAACCCATTAACTGATTATCAAACCTTACAGAAGGACTTGATCGCAATGAAAAACTGGTCAAAGGCGTGGCTTCTTCCGCTGAATTCTAAAAAATGCAAAATCCTCCATATTGGTAAGAAATATCCTAGACTACCCTACACTATCGCAGATCACACCTTGGACATCACAGTACTACAAAACGATCGGGGCGTACTAATTTCTCATGATCTGAAATGGGAATATCAAGTTGCAGCAGTGGCTAGGCGAGTAAACAGTGCTCTGTAAATGATGAAAAGGCATTCTCCAAATTACACTGGTACAATTACAGCCCCACAGTTGAAAAAAATTACACGACATATGTTCGACCCATATTGAAGTATGCTAATGTAGTTTGGTCCCAATATTATAGAAAAGACAAACAATATCTGGAAAAAATACAAAAACGAGTAACTAAGATACCAAGAGAAAATCGCCTAGATTCAAAGTACCAGGAAAGGTGTCAGAAGATGTCCTTATTGTCACTCGAACAGAGACGAACTAGAACCGATCTTGTAAAATTTTGAATGGACCACACAAAATCCCACGACAAGAATCCCTCTTTACAAGATCTACTGATGATAGACTACGGGGACAAAAGTTGAAATTGAGGAAAGAGAAAACAGGAAAGAGAAAACATTTTATCACCAATAGAATAGTCAACGCGTGGAATAAACTGCCAGCGGAATGCATCGGAAAGGACACTCTGAGTGCGTTTAAAAATAACTTGGACAAAATTGAGTTATACATAGTATATAAATAAATAAAATAGTATATAGATAGTATTAAATAAATAAAATAGTATATAAATAGTGATAAATGACATTCTGATGTGATATAAGAAATATTTACGATAAACTATTATGTTATATTTGATAAGATATGTAAATGAACCATTGATTATGATTAATATATGCGAACTTAGTATTGTACAAAATAGAAACACTGTATTATGCAATTCGATTAGATATGTGTATAACAGCTTGTGTAATACAGCGTGTGTATAACGTTAAATATATGTTACTCCTTTCTTACAAGAAATTTACAGAAAAAAAAAAACTGGGTCTAATTTTTGAGAAAACTGTCCGAGAAGCATCATGTAAAGTCCCCCAAATTTTAAAGAATGCTTTTCAAAATCTCAAAGCTTTGACTCGAGCCAGATTGACAGGGGTTTCTTAAAAAAAATACGTATGGTTTAGGTGCTAGTGGTATTCACAGACGACAAATAGACGGCCGTCTTTTGCTTTTTCGGTATCAGGACCCACAAAACAGGAATTCTGTCTTCATCACGTGATAGAGGATTTATTTTCTTAATTTTGCAACTGGATTAATCCACTTTTTCGTTTTCAGAGTCGGCAATGATTTTTTTCTGACGAAAATCCTTCGTTTTTTCGTGCAGCATTATGTAACTTTATGTGTTAGTCCGCATATACATACATATACGAGAAAGTAAAAATGGCACAACATTTTTGGATTACAATGTCTGATTTTTCGAAAGTTAAAAAGTTTTCGGCAACTTCAAATATGATTGTGAAGATTTTTGTTCTTAATGAAATGTGTTCATCAAAAACTGATTTTCAAATAAGGTCGTGTTGATTTTTTCGAAAATATTGGTATATTTTGAGTAACGTGGCGTCAAACTAAAGTTGCCCACTCCAAATAACTTGCACTTGTGAACGTAATATCAGAAATGATTCCAGGCAGTTGGATGCTACATAAGGTAGAATTTGTATATTATGTCATTTCTTACATTCAAGCTTTTGTTATACGTTTACAAATTCTTTAAAACTTATTTGAAATATATGAAATAAAAATTGCTAGCCTTCAGGAAATATCAAATTGGAATGCAACAGTGGCATTCTTCGAAGCAACTCAGCAGATAAATTTTTGTGATTAACTTCTCATCGTTATGACATGATTTAACTGAATGAAAAACACTTGTAAGTCAAATTTGTGTTGATATTTGCTTGAAAATATTTAGTTTACACACAAAATGTTCTACACTTTGTTTTGAGTTTTACAAAAAATTATGACTGAGATGTGTTAATTCAGAGAGAAATTATGGTATAATAGTAGTTTAAGCACTTAGTTTATAATGTAAAACTTTATTCCATAAGTACGTTTTCAAATTTGTACAAATGCAATAAAGCAACATTATAAATGGGTTCATGTTCTATTTTTTTGTATAACAGCATTATAAATTTATAACATAATCAAACGTAATTTTGCAAAACCTCTATGTCCCCTCGATTGGCTAAATGAGTGATGAAACAATCATTCGTTCCATAAAATGTAATAAGTGATTTGGTCATTAAATGCCCGATTATGAACGATTTCTTGCAACAGAAAAGGTCATTTATAATGCTGGTATACAAAAAATAGTATTACAGAATCATTAATAAAGGTGAGAAAGGTCTTGAAACTGTGTTCAAAGATGATTTTCATGCTAATTGTTAAATGTAATTAGACAAAGTTAATCCATTGTGGAATTTAATTAATACTACTGTTCGAAATTGCATTGATAGTAATAGTAAGGCAAAATACCTCAGAATATGAATATAATGTGCAAACAAATTGTGAGAAAGTGTTATAATGGATTGTTAATGTACTTTATGGGCCATATTTTAGTGCATACTTTTGAAGTTTTCACTGCGTTAAAGGGATGTACCTGTTTCTAATTTTTTATATCAAATATTGAACTTGTTTAATTATTACAAATTTTATTATTCAATGGAATAAAATTAATAGCAATTTTTTGTACTGTTATAAAATTTATTTGTAGTTCTTATGAATGTACATGGGTTAATGCAAGCATTACAAAATTATTTAGGAGGAAACTTGCATTATTAGTGCATTAAAAGGGAGGGAGTATCCAATACACTCCAAATTTGTTACAAAATATATGTACCACTCCTTAATAAAACATTCCACTAAATTCCTTTTAATTTTATCTTGCCATTTACAACTTTTCATTGTAAATGTTCTTCGTATATATGTTGTGGTTATTTTGTACTATATTCTGAAAATGTGTAAAACTATAAAGACACGTAAGATAATATGATGAATATTATTTTTTTCTGGGACCAGCCCACTTACTTGCTTACAGCCCATTATTTGATATTTAAGTATTTCAAAAATGAAAGAAAGGAGTAATTACATATTCATAAAACAAACAAAAAATACAATTTCAACTCTTTCTTTAATTAGGAAACTTAAGTTTACTCATGCATCATATACATTCTTCTTTCTCATACATACAAATTAACACAATATAATAAAATAACAAATTGCGAACAAAAATACATAGCATGAAAAAAAAAACATCATCGCCAGCTGGAAAAGGAACTGCCCCTGGAAAAAAAAAAAAAAATTTAGAAATATGAACAAAATTTGTTCAGTATTGTAAAATTTATACTTGAATTATCAGACAATAACAAGTATGCTCCATTTTATACATGAAATGAAAAAGGTGTTATTTTTTTTATTTTATCAAAAATATTTATACATGTTTGCTATCAAAACTTGCTCATTCCATTATTTAATAAAATTAACATTTGTAAAAGTTTGGGGGTTCTTCAAAACTTCATGAAAAGGATTTAGAACCAATTCAACTTATTCCCACCTTTTATATGGCAAGATAATATCCTGTTCATATCAAGCCATGTGTAGATACAAGAAGAAGTTTTTCTCTAGTAATTTTTTTGGAATGTAGTGAGCAAGTAGCAAATGTCTTATATGTAAAATCAAAATTATAATCAATATCATTATCTTCTTTTTAAATTAATGTCTCACCCAAATGATGGAGTGTTTTGAAATGCAGGTGCTTGAGGTTGTGAAGTTCCAGCTCCACCAAACAGTGAACCACCTGACGAACCAAATGTTGGACTCTGTCCACTGGCCAAATTTCCAAACGTCATCGTATTCTGATTGGCTAAATTTTCAAAAGTAGTGGGCTGTTGTGGAGTATTACCTCCTCCAAACATACCTATAAAATAGAATTTCATTAATTGACTACACTAATACTTGGTGAAACACTTATCTTAAAATGGAAATACTTACCTCCACCTGAAGGGGATGCAGGCGAACCGAACACTCTATTAGGGCTTCCAAATATTGGAGAACCTCCAAATGTCGGAGCACCACCAAATGTCGGAGAACTTCCAAACCCTGAACCTCCACTTGCCTGACCAAAAGCTGGTGGAGATCCAAATCCTCCTTCAAAATAATTAGGTCATGAATTCTAGAGTTAGAGGGCACTGTTTTCTCAAATACAGCTTATACTGAATCACTAATAATTGATACCTGGTTTGTTTTGTTGTCCAAATGAGGTTGGTGATCCAAACCCACTCTCTGCTATGCTTTGACCTTGAGGTGCACTAAAAGCACCACCAGTGGTACCAGCAGAACTGGAACCACCACCGAATATGCTTCCTCCAGCTATAGAAAACACGCAAGATGTAATGGTGTATCTAATTCATTTTCAAAATTTATTAGTCTCAAACACTTACTGGTTGGCTGGAAGAGATTTCCTGTTTTTCCAAAATTTGAACCTCCAAAAATGGATCCACCAGACGTTGCAAAATTGGTCCTAAATAGAAAAATTTCAAATGTCATGTATCTTTCCAAGCACTACTAGAGGCAGTTAAATGCTATTGAATAACAAATATAATTTCATGAACATGAAACATAATAATTTTAAAAGTCTTTAACCGTTTAGTCCCATAATATCATTCAAAACATGAGATAAATCTTACCCAGAACTTTGGCCAAACAACGATCCACCAGACTGACCAAAAGTTGCATTTGCACCAAATGCTGGCTGTGTTCCACCGCCCATAAAAGTTCCAGTGGTCTGACCAAACACTGTAGAGCTGCCTCCAAAGGCAGATGACGGAGTAGTGGAAGGCTGTCCAAAAACATTTGTTGATGCAGTACTTGCTGGCTGCCCAAATATAGATGAAGCACTACTGCCTGATCCGAAGGCAGATGTTGTAGTAGCGGCTGCTGAAGGTGCAGCAGCAGATTGTCCAAAAACAGATGCTGCAGTGCTGGCTGTTTGGCCAAACAAGGAAGTGGCAGTGGTAGCTGCTGGCTGGCCAAAGACACTACCAGTACTAGTGGTTGGCTGGCCAAAAATAGATGAAGATGATGTAGAAGATGGTTGTTGTCCAAATACAGATGCTGTAGTGGATGCTGGTGGTTGACCAAAAACAGTAGTGGTGGATGTGGAGGGCTGACCAAAAATAGATGATGTTGTAGCAGCAGCAGCGGCAGCTTGACCAAATATGGAAGTTGTGCTAGTGGTTGCTTGCCCAAAAATTGAACCTGTTGTAGTTGCAGTTGAAGTTGTTGTTGTAGTTGTTGTTGTAGTTGCAGTTGCAGCTTGTCCAAAGCCTGATGTTATAGTTGCAATGCCCTGAGGTTTGAATATTGATGAACTTGTGGTGCTTGTCTGACCAAAGAAATTTGTAGCAGAACCAAAAACAGGTGAAGAAGCTGTTGTTGCTCCCCCAAAGACAGAACTGGAAGAGGTTGAAGTGTTTCCAAATGAGGGTGTACTTGCGGCACTGTTTCCAAACAATGAAGGAGTGTTTGATGTAGTCACGACTGAAGTGGTAGGATTACTGGTTGTTTCTGTGGCATCAGAGCTAGGAAGAGAGGAGACCAAAGCTGATCCACTGAATAAAGAGATACTGTTGTTAGGCAATGAGGCACTAGTTGCTTCTGCTGTGGTTGTTTCAGCTGCTGAAGCAGCAGCATTATCAAGAGAGGCTGTTGTGACAATAGGTTCAACGTTAGTAGAACTAGTGATAGTAGCTGTTGTAGTAGAAGAAGAAACAGAAGTAATAGTAGCAGTAGCTGCAACAGCAGTCTTATCTTCATTAGAAGAGGACACAACTGAGTTAGTGCCTCCTCCAAAAATAGAACTTGTGGTCTTCTGTCCAAAAATATTTGTTGCACTCTGATTGAATGATGAAGGACTGCACACAGGCTGTCCAAAAAATGAAACAGGTGCAGTTGTAGTTTGAGATTTATTCTTCTCATTTTCATCTGGAGATTTAGTTCCCACAAAGGTAGCTGAAGAAGTGGATACAGTGGGGAGGGTAAATGAAAATGACTTGGTGGAAACTGATGAAGTAACAGTAGATGTAGAAGAAGCATTCTTTGGAGCCGAAGTAGATATTGTCTGTTCCAATTTTTCTGCATCATCCTTGTTAGAAGATGGCAAAGATAATGCAGCATCTAGCTGACCTAAACTAAAATCACCAGTACCCTGAGTATTTTTCAAGCCAGAAGAGAATATTGAAGCAGGTTTTGTCGATGCTTGGGTGTTGGCAGAAGGGTTAACACTTGTTATAGTCAAAGAACTCCCAGAACCAAACAGATTCAAAGTAGGCATTGAACTCTTGTTGGTCACAGACTGGCTGCTTGAATCTGGAATAGCTGTTTCTGATACAGCTTTGCTTTGAACTTCCCCAAAAATTGATTTCACGGTATTAGAAGCGCTCTGACTAGAAACTGCTGTAGAAGGTGCAGAAAATGAAAAATCAGCACCAGAATTGCCCAATATAGAAGGAGCCTGGGTCGCCTTAGCAGTTAGAGAAGTTGCACTTGTTGACGCATTAATGTGGACCGAGATAGTTTTATCACTAAATACCTGAGGTGAACCTGAAGTAGGTGTAGGTGTATTACTAACTGAAAGAGAGCCAAAAGAAAATGCCTTTGGAGTGGTTCCAATTGCAGGTTCTTTAGCAGAGGATTCTGAGTTTCCAAAAAATTTGACTGGAGCTGATGTGGTAGATGTAGTACTGGATGGAAAGAAACTGAAAGTGGAAAGTTTGTTAGATATTCCACCAAAAATAGACTGATCTGTGGACACTGATCCAGTAACAGTAGAAGTAACAATACTAGTACTTGGAACTTGAAAATTGAAATTTGATGCACTGTTGTTTTTGGAAAATCCTTCCCCCAATTGAGAAGCCGAAGGATTTGACAAACTAAAACTGAAGTTTGGCATTGGTTTGCTCTTTGATAATGGAGCACCAGATGATGGAGGAAGAGACGATGAAGATGAAAATGCTTGTTTGTTTGCTGCTGGACTGTTAAAAACCATAATAGAATTGTCTGAATGAGATTGTTGATTTTCTAGATTCTTAGTAGTTTCTTCATTTGCAGAAATAATCTGTATTGAATCAGATGGAGAAGAGTCTGGTTCTTTAAACTTTGTCACAACGCTTTTTGCAATATGACCAAATAGGTCTCCTGGATTCTGTCTATCAATTGAAATTGTCCTTTGATTTTCTTTTGGAGAAACACCAGTATTTCTTTGAGGAACTGAGCTGAGAAGTGAAGTTTTTAATCCATTAACATTTTCAGAACCCATTCTAGCTACCATCTTATCCAAATGTCCTAGAGGACTAGTTTCTGAAACACATTTCAAGGGTTTACTCTCAGAAGACTTGAAGTCTTTGTCTACAAGAGCCAAATTCTTCAATGCATTACTTGAAGGCTTAACAGGTCTTATATGGCGCACAGGTCCTTGAGTGAGGAACTCTCGCAGAATTGTCTGCTTCTCAGGAGTTAATTTCCGATTCACTGAAGCAACAATTGAATATCGACCAGCAGCCATGATATCTGAAATATCTTCTCCAACTCCAGTGGCACCAGAAGCTTCCAAACGCATCTGAAGGAGATTTTCAGCCAAAACAGCAAGGTCTGTATCGCTAAGAGAAAATAAAACAGTAAATCCCAAACAGAAACATATTTTGTTGAAAATTTTTCACTTTGCTACAATTATTTTGCAATTTATCATCAAATGTGGCTTACCTCTTTGATTGAACACTGGCAATACTTGTTTTCAGTACAGATAATGAATCACCCTTTGTCATTTTATGTTTTGCTGTTCTTTCCATAATTCGCTTAACATTAGCTTTTTGTTTAAGGAGAATATTACTTTGAAGAACCATTGCTTGATACACTGCTTCAAGGGAGGGAATATACAAACGTCCCCTAAAATACAAATGGAAATAAGATTACCTGTAGAATCTCCTTTTACACAACATGAAAAAGAAAAAAATTAACTATAATAATAAAAGTCATTTTGAAGTAAGAATCATCCAGTTTTATAAAGATATATTTAATAATATAATATATGTAATACAATTTATTGAATTCCATATTTCTTTTATGGCCATTAAATAATGCTCTCAAATATTTTTTCATTCTTGACATCATACACACACGCGCGCACACACACACGCGCGCGCGCACACACACACACACACGCACACGCGCGCACACACACACACACGCACGCGCGCACACACACACACGCACGCGCGCACACACACACACGCGCGCACACACACACACACACGCGCGCGCGCGCACACACACACG
>BOPP01000059.1:513446-561337 GCA_017312745.1 Gryllus bimaculatus | reverse complement strand
ACACACACGCACGCGCGCGCGCACACACACACACACACACGCACGCGCGCGCGCGCACGCCCACGCGCGCGCGCGCCCACGCGCACACACACTCGCACACACACGCACACACTCGCGCACACACGCACACCCACGCACACACACATACGCACACGCACACACTCGCACACGCACACACTCGCACACGCACACACTCGCACACACACACACACAGATATATACACACACTAAGAAAAACAAAAACTAAAAAAATGCACATGATATAAAAAACATTTACTTTTAAGTACTTCTAACCATAGAGAATGATCTAATTACCCACATGTTTGGAAATATGAATTTGAGCATCATAATCATTAAAAGACATCAAGGGTCGATAGACCAAATTGTCCTGGAAGTTCTAGCAAACACTTACAAAGAAAAATGCTGTAAATTTATGAATGCTGACACTTAATCAAAAGGGAGTGTGTGTGTGTGTGGGGGGGGGGAGAGACTGAGAAATGGAAAGGGGAAAAGAGGGGGGAAATGGTAGAGGAAAAGGTGATAGAAAGGGGAAGAAGAGAGTAAGAGGGAGGGAGAGGGGGAAAAAGGAAAAGCGAGGTGACATTGAAACTTTCCAAATTGAATGCGGCCTTGTGTGATCTGGCGGAAATTCTATCCATCACATCTTTCTCCAATGCCACTGACATTTAAAAGATAAGGAATTTCATGTGAACCCACAGAAACTTTCCCGGGGTGTTTAAGTTAGTAACCTCAGAGACTCTTCCCATCACATGAAGGCCATATATTTCACATAGGTACTCCAGATGGTGGAGAAGTGTGCCTGTGCTGAACCATGCCCCGCATGGAATGCCTCCAGCAAGTACGGGGAAGTAGGAAGTATCTCTTGCAGAAACATGAGGTACGATCTATTCAGGCCAGTACGCAAGTGTTTGATAGCTCAAAAAAATGTTGAGCTTTGCCAAAGGCCATAACACTTAGCGAAATGTATTCTTCTGCCAGTCATATGGGCACGAGCAAGAGCTGTTAATACCTCAAAGTGTCAGTTCGGTGCATATAGACAAAGGTCAGATATAGTTTTCATTTACATTGTTTTAATATCGTCACTAAAAAAATACTTTAAGAATTGATAAAAATGCTGAAAAGCAGATAAGGATGTATGTGTATAAATTAAGTCATCCAATGGATGCAAACTGATAGGCCATAAATACTTCATTTTAAAGAGCTTGCATTGTTTACTTTCATTACGCTTTAAATTTTAAGCACAGATTTATGCATGTAAATAATTTCTTAAAAAGTGGAAAGTAATGATTTACAACCCCCTGATGCCATGGAAATTTGCAACATTGATTCTGAACCAACTTCTAGAACCCCTTAAGTTGATGTCTTCTAAAGTTGCATTGACAAAGATTTTTTGTGTTGTTATTGTAACATTATGGAAGATGAAAAAGAGGTAATTTCCACAGTGATTCTCACTTCACAAATGACCTTTGTATAATATCTATCATATAAAAATTTACTAATAATTTCATGCACTTTAAATCACAAGCAAGTTTTTTCTATGACAGATGAGATGATATACATATGCATCAAACGCACTTTAAAAATTTGAACCTACTTTATTTTGTCACGGCACGATTCTTGAAAATTTGCCCACTGCAATTCTAGAGAGCGATCAGCCTGACAAAGCTGAGTTTCAACATAATATGACAACTGCTTCACGTTACCCAGGTAGCGAGCACTAACAGGGTCCAATTCCTGAGAACGAACCACTTGGAGCCAACAAGGATCGTTTTGTTGCACAGCTCTAGATCTTGCATCTTCAGCCCAAGCAAGAGACTCCACCATTTCTGCTTTCAATGCTCTGACTTCGGAACACAAAGCATTTGTTGCTTCTTGCAATTCTTGACAGAAATTGTTCATTGCATCCACTTTCATACGTAGCTGTGTTTTTTCATCAGGAGTTCCTACCTGAAAAAAAGAAGTATTACATAATTAATGAAATTCTTGCATTATTCTAAAGTAATTATGGTCTTACGCTTTTAAATTTACGCACCTCTACACTGAGTTTAGCTAAGTTGGCTTTTAATTCTGCCATTTCACTTTCAAAATGATTCATTTCCTCTTGAATTGCTAGATATAATACTTCACTATTAATAATTGTCTGTTTAGCTCCTTCACTATCACCACTTCCATCACCTGTAGCAGTAGCAGTGGCAGTGGAAGGAGCCGGAGTAGTAGCAGAAGCAGGAGCAGAAACTATTTTAGTCTCTGCTTTTCCTGTTTGGGAATTATCAACGTTAGACAATGCTTTAATGTCTCCAAGATTGCCAAATAAATTTGTTAGAGGTTTAGAAGCAGATAATGAATTCTCAGTTTGTTGAATATGTTTTTGAAGTGCAGGGCGCTGTTGGATTAGCTGCTGCCCTTGAGACAATGTTTGCTGCAGAGGTTGTGGTTGCGATTGCTGAGGTAACTGCAGATGCTGTGGCAGTAGCAGCATTTGAGCAAGCTGTGGTGACTGCTGAGATGGAGGTAGCTGCTGTTGTTGCGATGAAGAGGGATAGAAAGGTGGTCGCACAATCTGCTGTTGGGGTAGCTGCTGCACACTTAATGTTGTGGAGTCCTGTTTTTGAGATAACGCAGGCTGATTTAACTGTTGAGTCTGAGGCAGTTTGACTCCGTGCTGAAAATAAAATATACTAAATTGTAATTTTGCTGACACTCACTGCAGTTTATTTAAGTATGTTGATTTATAGTTTATAAAACATTCAATTGAGTTCTTGAATGACTTTTGTTACTACAAAATCAATAAAAACTGTATATCTCAATCTGCTTGGAGGAGAATGAAGACCATGAACCACACACTTTGAGTGCACCTCGGGCTATAGATATTAAACTGTAAAATTTCAAATACCATTATCTGTTCAAAATACAATAACATTTATTTTTAGAATAGAGGAAATGGAATTAAAAATCTCACCAAATTAGGAGTTGAAGTTGCGGCAGGAACAGTAAAATTAAATGTTGTGTTGCCTTGAGGTGTTGCTACAGTACTGGTGGCAGAACTGTTTTCATTAGATTTTGATATACTGAATGGTTGTTGAGTACCCAATCCAGGAAACAAAGATCCTGTGCCTGGTATGGACGCAGGTTTGGCATTAACTTTGAGTGATGCAGATAAGTCTGATGTTGAAGAATCTACAGGAATTTTAGGAGGTTCATTTGGAGCAAATGAAAAAGATTTCACCACACCCTGGTGTTGGGGAGAAATGTTCTCAAACCTATAAAACAAGACAATCATTAATTACACATATGCCATTTCTATACTTTATTTTACATACAAATACATTTTTATTTAATTGTACGCATACAGGAAAGTTGCACAATTTTTATCAAGGGAAAAATTAATGCTCTGGGTTCATGCTAAAGCTAGCCAATTGCAGAGTAGTGTGGTACCCTACAGAGCCAAAACAGAAAAACCGAAGTATTAAAAAATAAAATAAATAAAATTTGTATCTACGTTAAGATAGTAAAGCAGCAATAATAAATATTATCTTATTTAATATGTCTATGAAAATATGGAAATGGATGAGAAGGAGTAAATTTTTCTGTGGCATTTGTGATATGGTCAATGGTATGAGTATACTCAGTGGTATGATGAGATGAATGATGAGTTCTTGAACATATAGTTGTGGATTGAAGATATATATAATATATATGCAGTACTATCCCACCTCACATACACATAGAAATAATTTTGATGGCAGATCCAAATGAAGAAGTCTTTCAAGATTTACAACTCTCTTAGAGAGAAATTCTTGTTGTACAGCTATGGCACAGGTAATGGAAATATCAACTGAATTACCTTTCTGCAAGATTGACACGCAGACCCATCCGATTCACATCCACAACACCTGATGGGGTACTCCATTCCGCAGGTTTGGTGGGCTGTGGGGTACTAATATCTTGCTGAGAACTGACAGGTTCTTGGAAAGTAGAATTTTGTTCATTATTCACTGCTGTTGTTACAAAATGTACTAAAAGGCTCTCTTCAGGAAGTTTTTCTGGAGGTGTACACACTACAGGAGCATTAGGAAGTGTGTTGATTACGTAGAAAAGGCAGAGAACCCCTCTATGTGACAAAAGTGTCAATACAGGCATAGGAGGCAGGAACTGGTTCTCACCTGCACATAGACAAAATTCAATGAAATTAACAAAACATCTACACTATAGTTCATCTACAAATATGCTGTTCAGGATGGTGCAGATTGGGACACAAAGAAAGAAAATTCTCAACTTTCTACAAACAAAATACTATTCCTGTAGCATTTCTGATTCAAACTAATCCATTGTTTCCCTACATTATACAATGCAATATTACAAATACAAACTTTAAGAAAATGTATTTCCATTGTGATTGATCAAAGTCAATTATATTTGTTTCATATGTTTTTCAGATTTCCTAAACTTAAAAATCTTTGTACACCTAACTCCTTGAGCCCTACATTCCTATCAGCTCTTTATTTAAATCTCACTGATGCCACTGTAGCGTGGTTGCGACACATTAGTAGTTTCAAAGTTTTGGGGTACACAAGAAGAGATTAGGATTCCCTTCTCCACACCTCAAACGAGATAAAAGTCTAATAAACCATCTAACAAACTGAAACAACACAACAATAAACATAATACTCCTTTGTATTGTTTGCACTTAAAATATTCCCTAGCGGATGCCACTATTTGTGCTCAAAACATCTCCTGAAGGAGCCGAGAATTGAGCAACGGTTCCTGCTTGCCATTCCAGCATTGTAGCAACTAAACTATCATAACTAGATGTGGAAGGCATCTATTTCGTTTAGAGCAACATAACTTCAACCAATTAATAGCCTAATAAAACATCAAAACTCTGAAATTACATAACACTGAACACACAACAGTTTACTCCATAGATGCTCACATCTGTTGGACTTTGCACATCTTCAAAGCCAAGAAAATAATGAAAAGTAAATGTGTGTGAGACTTGACAGCAGAGTGGGAAACCAATTTTCCTAAGCCCCACTCGACATAGGACTACAAAAGATAAGCACGAGAGTTAAGACCTCTATCTTCGTTAATAACAATATCGGTGGATTAGCAGTGGTTCGTTTCTTGACTTATTGTTCCTTTGAAAACTCACCCCAAGGCAACTGCTTTTGAGTGCTTGTGTCCAATCCAATGCCTAGAGGAAAGGTCTCTTCTTTGGATGCTGTAAGAGGAAGTTCAGCACGTGAAGCATCTTCTTGTAACCACTGCTCCCAGGTTAACTGGTCAGCAGTCAAACCCAGAACACCAACTTCCATACTATTAGCTGAACCCACAACAAGAACATTCCTACAAAATACGAAATTGCTTTCAAAACCTTTCAATGGAGCTCTTGACTCAAAACACAGAAATGGTTTAGTATAAATTGCAATCTAAATTAAATAATATACGCTTTCCCACAAAAATTGTCACTATGCATTGCACTATGTGCAACAAAATAGACACACCATAATTTAAAGCTCTATAAATTTAAAGAGCATATTTACCAGTTTGGTTGATGAAGGAGATAAAACTGAGGCTTTCTTAATTCCCCTGAGCTGTAACAGATATCTTCATAATTTACAAAAGTGAAACCTCCTGTCTTAGGAGCATTGACTATTATCAAAGATGGTCTTTCTAATTCATTAATTGAATCTCTATACACAGCAGCAAACTGGTAATTGGAAATCCAAAGCACATTTACAACCGAAGCGAGGTTTTCAAAAATAGTTGGTGGTGGAATATTTTTAACAGCTTTCAAATCTGGCTTGTACTGGGTTAGAGATCCATTCAAAGATCCTACAACTAGTTGCTTTCCTTTAGGGCTCCATGAGAAACATCTGAGAAGAAGAAATAAAAAAAATGTTATGCCATAATGGATGCAATATTGGTTTCAATGTGTATATCAATACCAACTACAATAAAATATGATACTACAGAATTTAAAGAAACTCACGTTGCCTGGGCCTCAGGAGGAAGGGTGTTAATATCAACACCTCCATTTTTAAATTCATACACACCAAGAGTCCCATTTGAATGACAACAGGCAAGAACATTGGCAATTCCTGGGTTCCATGATAATTCCAATAAATGAGCATCAGGGCTTGTAGACAATCTGACTTCTTTTACAAGATTGATAGTCTACAATGGAAATGTACACGTTATAACCATTACACAGGTTTGTTCGATCCCAATTCATATGATCAGTATATGCATGAAGACACATGTAAACAAACTATTTCAATAAAAATAAAATTCAAATTTATAAATTATTTTGTATCATACCTTTCCATAAAATGATGTTACATCATAAATGAGAGCATGAGAACAGCCTCCTTTGGTCACAGCAATAGCTAACAAACTCTGGTCACAATTTACTTGTAAATTTGTTATCGGATCTGGAAGCAATAATTCTCTCCGAGGATAATTTCTAACTTCATTTCCACCATGAGATGCTCCTCTCGGTGATTTATGATCAGTGGGATTTTCCATTTCAAGAACACGATGTAACAAAATAGCTACAAAAAAAATTTCAATTATATGTTAGGCAAGTTGCAAAGCAATATTCTGACTGTGATTGAGTTGTTAAGCTTTCAAATTTTTGGTAGTACCTTGAAGATGTTTCCCACTTCCAACAAAGAGAAGTCCAAATTTGCTTGCTGTTGCAACCAAATTATATGAACCTTGGTATTCTCCATCCTTCTGATCAAATACGTGTAATCGACAGATAAGTTTAAATTGGAAATCCTGAAATTTTTTAGGATATAATATTGCAAATAGTAAATGTGTTGTACTTTTTTATATCATGTATTGCATCTGATAAAAAAACAATATAATTTATTGCTAAACTGAATTTTATTCTTGCTACTACTAAAAATACATTCTTAAAATGTTTTTCATTGTGACATTGATTAAAGTCTTCATTGATCTTAATATTTAGACCAGAAGCCATGAAAAGGAAAGAATAAAAAACTTTTCTGCTTTAAATTACAATCAAATTTTTGTTTGATTCAATGACCTGCTGCATCAAAATAGCACTATTTCTCTAAGTTGTGATGAGTTAATATGAACTACTTCTACACAATTTTAAAAATGTCAATGGAAATTATATAAATTTTATCAATTTATTTAATTATCTCCCATGTCAGAACAATCTTTATGAGAATGATTTCGCCTTCAGTGCGCAATGTACAATTCTTTTTGAAAAGAGCACCATACAGAAATATAACCTCTTTACCTGTATTTCTCGAGGACCTGAAGGAGTAGTGACAGACATAATTCTAGAAAAATACAGATGAACAGGAAAATTCAAAAATGCTTTATGATAATGTAAACATAATGTATTAATGAAAATTAATGGGAAGTTCTGTGCAATTGTACAAATCTATATACAAACAAATATAAAATAACGAAACTGTAAACACTGGTCACATTAAACAATGCGGTTAACCAATACCACTGAAACTGTACACAATAATGTTTTCTCGTAGAACAGCGCAGTAGTATATATACTCCGATTTAAGAAGAGTAGCACTTCAAGGTTACGATCTGAGCGGAGAGGTGCATACTAGAGAACATATTGTCACAATGTCATCCAATCGGGAGCTTCGTTACGTCTTCAATTTTTGTACATAAAAATATGAAATTGTCACAATTGATTAATTTCAGAAGGTAGTTTCGTCATGGAAATACCATGTTAATATATATTATTAATGTTAGTCTATGGTTTGGCCACAGAGTTTTCTTGACACACTCTAGTCATTTTAAAAATCAAAAAATCACAAAATTCAATTTTTTAAATTCTATATTAACAAATATATTTTTGTGACGATTCGATTGGTTGATTGTTAGTAATTCCGTGCGCGTCAACTACTAAAATCATTAGTCCCGTAAGTGTAGTGCACCTTTTCTCGGGAAGTGGCAGTGATCTTCCCCAGCTGGATGATGAGATACGGCGCCGGCCTACCATTAGCTAACGGGGTCTCCCTCAACCATTTCTCGCCAGCGGAGCACCGCCCGAGCCGGGACAAGCTCTAAGGCGGTCTCCCGGCATATTTAGTAATGTAGTGTGTGTGTGTGTGTGTGTGTGTGTGTGTGTGTACGACGTGAGGATAGGAGAAGGAAGAGGAAGGCAAGATCGCGTGCGGTCCGTGGCTCGTTTGTTAGGACAGTGCTCTAGCATTCGCTTGATATCGATCGGAGAAGTCACGGAAAACTACCGATCAGAGCAGCCGGCCATTAGGATTCTCCTCCAAACAGCGTCTGAATTTGTCCTAGCCATCTAGCTAGAGTCGAAAATTCTGCCATCGTCGACACTCGAACCTAGGATCTTCTGGTCTAAGGTACTGTAATGACATCAGTTGATACCCTGAGCCACCTCTCCCAGTAGTAGCACACGTGTGAAAACAATTATTATTGTTATTATTATTATTATTATTATTATTATTATTATTATTATTATTATTATTATTATTATTATTTTAAGAATATAATTAATCTATTATATCGCAACCACCCTTGTGGAAACATTCCAGGCCAATCTACTTCCGTTCAATAGTTGACCGGCTAACCAGCGGGTGGGCTGTGCAGTAAGAAAGCAAATACAACTTACCCGTATTTGCCCTATCATTACTATAATTGCCAAGAATGGAAGATGGGAGAATTACTGAAATTTAAACAAAACTAGTGGTGCTACAGAATGGCACAGACTTCCCCGTATTCGTTTTCTATTTCCTTCGGCCTCGGCTAACTACTCGAACTTGCCAGATGCTCTTGACAGCTGCCTTCTGTCGCAGGCCAAAGTACATTTTTTTTTTCTTTTTTTTTACATTTTCTTCATTTTTCGGTTTTCTAATGGTAGAGCGAAAATATTATTTTAAGATTATTAAAGTGCAGTAAAACCTGATCCTAAATGTCAATTTTCTTTGAAAAAATTGGAGCCGTTTTTAAAAAACTGGCGTTTAAGCATTAGTGTAAATTCGAAATTTGAAGCTCTTTTTCACATAAAATTTCTGAGTTTTCGAAAAACTTCATGGAGTCATGTAAAGTACTTTAACTCATAAATACAATAGTGTCTACCAATAGTAAGCATAACAGGGTGAGAGATCTTTAAAAAAAATATATACATTTGTATAATTTTTGAAAAAGAAAAAAAAATTCACCTAATGAACTTTACGTCATATTAAAGACTGCAATTAGCACTATCCGTTAAAAAGTTTGAAGGAAAAATTTGAAGCTGTTTTTGAGGAAATGGCGTTTGAGCGTTTCTGAAAATGAGTTTTGAGTTAGCTTTCACAGAAAACGATGCAGATAACGACGAACAGATGAAGTTTTTGAGAAACTTTATATATTATTTAAAGCACACGTACTCATATATACAATATGATCAAATTGTCGCTAATATAAATATTAACGACATGAGAGGCAAGTCAACAAAATTAAAATTTTGTAATTCTTGAAAAAATAAATGAATAGAGTAATATGACGTGTATGCTTTCTCATCGAGTACATTTTAACAATGTCCCCACCATAAATTTAAAAAAATTGAAGCCGTTTTTAAAAATGAGAGAATGAAGAAGGAGGAGAATGGAGAAGAGAGAATGAGAAGTGAAGGGGGGAGGGAAATGCAGAATGAGAGAATGGAATGAGGAGAATGAGATGAGAGAATGAGAATGATAGAATTGAGACAGAGAGAATGAGAATGAGAGAATGAAGAATTGCAGAGAATGAGAATGAGAGAATGAGATATGAGAGAATGAGAATTGTAGAATGAGAATGAGAGAATGAGAATGAGAGAATGAGAATGAAGAGAATGAGAATGAGAGAATGAGAATAGAGAATGAGTAATGAGAGAATTGAATGACGGTGAATGAGAATGAGAGAATGAGAATGAGAAATGAGAATGAGAGAATGAGAATTGAGAGAATGAGAATGAGAGAAGAGAATGAGGACATGAGAAATGAGAGGAATGCAGGAATGAGGAGAGAATGAGAGAATGAGAATTGAGGAATGGAGAATGAGAGAATGAGAATGAGAGAATGAGAATGAGTAGAATGAGAATTAGAAGAGAATGAGAGAATGAGAAGAGAATGAGAGAAATGAGAAGAGAGAATGAGAATGAGAAGGAATGAGAATGAGAGAATGAGAATGAGAGAATTGGAAGATGAAGAGAATGAGAATGAGAGAATGAGAATGAGAGAATGAGAATGAGAGAATGAGAATGAGAGAATGAGAATGAGAGATGGAATGAGAGATGAGGAATAGGAGACGAATGAGAGATGAGATGAGAGATATGAGATGAGAGAATGAGAATGGAGATGAGAATAGAGAAGAAATGGAGAGAATGAGAATGAAGAGAATGAGGAGAATGAGAGAATGAGAATGAGAGAATATGGAGAAGAGAATAGAGAATGCGAAGAATGAATGAGGAATGGAGAGAGATGAGAGAATGAGAATGAGCGAAGAGAATGAGAAATGAGAATGAGAGAATGAGAATGAGAGAATGAGAATGAGAAATGGAAATGACGAGAATGAGAGAAATAGATGAGGATTGAGAATGAGAGAATGAGAATAGAGAATGACGAATGAGCGATGAGAGATGAAGAATGAGAATCAGAATGAGAGATGAGAGAAAGAGAATGAGAAGTAATGAGATAATGATAGATGAATGAGAGATGAATGATGAGATAGAAAAGATGAGATAGAAGTAGGAAGAAGGAAGGGTGAATGAGAATGAGGATGAGAATGAGAGAATGAGAAGAAGAGAGATGCGGAATGGGAGGATAGGAAGAGAGTGAAAAGAGGAATGAAGAGAAAGAGATGAAAGAAGATATGGGAATGAGAATGGAGAGAGAAGAGATCGAATGAGAAATAGAATGAGAATGGAGGAATGGTAGAGAATGAGATGAGAGAATGAGAATGAGAAGAGATCAGATGAAATGAGAGATAGAGAATGAGATGAGAATGAGAATGAGAGATGAATGAAGAAGAGATGAGAGGAATGGATGAATGATTGAGAGAATGAGAATGATGAGATAAGTGAGAATGAGAAGAGAATGGAGAATGAGAAGCAGAATTATGAGAGATGAGAAGAGATGAAGAGATAGATGAAGAGAATAGATGAGAATGGGAATAGAGCAGTGGAGAGGGAGAATGAGATGCGAGAATAATGGAATAGATAGGGAGTAGGAGGAGAAGATGAGAATGGGAATGAATAGAGAATGAGATGGAATAGAGAGAGAATGAGAATGAGAGAATAGAAGGAGAGAATGAAGAATGGAAGAAGAATGGAGATGATTGAGAGAATGAGAATGAGAAGAAATAGAGAATGGAATGAGGAATAGAATGAAGAGAGTGAGAATGAGAGAATGAGAATGAGAGATGAGAATGAGAGAATAGAGAGAATGAGAATGAGAGAATAGAGAGAAATAAGGAATGAGATGAGGAATGAGAATGGATGAGAATGGAGATGAGAATGGAGAATGAGAGATGAGAATGAGAGAATGAGAATGAGAGAATGCGAGAATGAGAGAATGAGAATGAGATGGAGAATGAGAATGGAAGAGATGGAGAATGATGAGAGAATGGATGAGCAGGATAGAATGGAGAATAAATGAGAGGAATGAGATGAGAATGAGATCGAGAGATCATCGAGGAATGGATGAAAATGGAGTGAGAATGAGAGAAATGAGAATGAGAGAATGAGAATGCAGAGGAGAGAATGAGAGGATAGAAGTGAGAATGGGAAGAAATGAGACGATGGAATAGAGAAGAAGAGAGAACAAGAGAATGAGAATGAGAGAATGCAGAATGAGGATAATAAAAGAAGAGAACGGAACGCAGATGAATCTGAGTGAGAACTAAGACTGAGAGAAAGAGAACGAAGAAGTAAGAAGAAGAAGAAGAAGAACGAAGAAATATAAGATAGGTACAAGATTGGAGAAGAGGAAAAGGACAAATGGATAGAAGAATATGACGTTTTTGATTTTTAATTGTTTGGCTGTCCGAAGCAATATATGGCATAAATGAGTAACAGCGAATTGATCAGCCAAATGTCACTACAGTTTCTCATTGACCAGACTTAGTTTATTTCCTTGGGCCTTTTTTTTTTGGCTTTCGTTACACTCTCCCCAGAGAGTATTATTTACCTCTGGAAGGACTCTGCCTAAAAGAGTATATTTGTGCTAATACTCTCTACTCTTGTGCTTGAGGCAAATCAGCGCGTAAAACCAAACAGGGGCTCCTAGCTTCATACGGCTGGGGCCTGGCCTGCGTTTCGCAAAGTTTAAGTTGATTCCGGCCTGACGCGAGGGCCCTGCAGTCGCAGTGTTAGAAAGAGAAGCAATATTAAACAGAGAAGAGAGAATTCGAATGACCACGAATGCGACCGAGAATAAACGGAGTGTTACCGAAGACATCGATGTCCGCGGAGGACAAGATGTTTTGAAGCGGACAACGGCCTTTCCTACTTTTGCTGTTGGCTTTTGTAGTTCCGGTTGTGCCTTGACGATCTGTGACTTCGGCGAACACTTTTTCAATCAATTTTTTTGTAAGAGGTAAGACTTAAAGGTGTTATTATTAAATTACTTATCTATTAAATCACTTATATTAAAGCTTAATACATACGAAAATTTCGTCAATTTATTATATTAATGTAGAAGCAAGATGTCTTGTGTTTGTTGCTCAGATTGTCTACCTGTTGGTATGTCACAACCTTAAATCATTAGAAAAACATTTTGGAAGGAATCTCGCTTCCACAGATCCCTTCCGAAAAACGAGGCGTTTTGTCCTGCACAAAATGGAGGGAATTCAGAGATTCCCAGATGGCGAAGGATCCGTGACAGGCATTTATGCAGTTGCGTAGTTTGGGCTGAGGATTTCTTGCTATTTGCCCCCAAAAAGGAGGACTCGTATGGTTGGCCAGTTTCTTGTTTACGTTGAGTATATTTTTCATTTAACCTTTTAAAAAATACAGATAATCACAGGTTAGCGAATGAAAAAATTGTAGTATTTTTGGAATGTACTTCAAATCGACTGCCCAATTCTATTCGTGCTGTGAACCACATCAACATTTGGCTTGAATTCTTTTTTCTGAGCATTGTACTTAAAATGCTTGATTTCATCTGTCTTATAGAGATTCTGCAAGCATCGTGCTACAGCAATTGCCGAATCCCCATTACATCAGTCCAACAAATATCAGGTAATCGCTCTCTTCTGAAGTGTGAATGTTTCTTGTGTCACTATTTTTTTAAAATTAAATAATTAATTTTTATCTCTCACCTGCTCCGCAACAGTCCTTCCTCCTTCCTATGCTGATCCGCCTTGTGCCTGCTCGAACACGTGACGAAACGAGTTGTAGCATCCATTACATCAGGCGAAATGGGCCACCTCTCTCCCCTGGTGAAGTCAGCAACACCTGGGAAAATGGCAGGTGCATGTCTCCAGACAAAAACATCAACCCCAAAGCTCTCAGTTTCGCTTACAAAGTTGTGGAATTTCTTATTGTTATGACCCTGGCACCTAATTTCTTTGTGTCCTTTAGTATAACTTGTACACCATGGTATTTATCTGGTTTTATCAAGAAATGTTTGCATCATTTCTTGTAAAAATGCAGGCAAATGTTACATTTACAACAGAAATACAAGTACAGTAGGTTTTACTTCATTGTGTTCTGTTGCTTGAGCATAGCTGCAGATAGATGATGATTTTAAGAAGAAAAGTGCTTGTATTGAGAAACACATTTTTAAAGGCTCCAGGGTAATTTTTAATCTATTTGTTTGCGAGACGTGAACCTGCACAATTTTCCTTTGAAACCAAGTTTATTGGTTTGTTTCAAATTTGTCTGGTGCGTTAGTTTCATTTGTTTTGTTCTTTTGTGTATTGTTTCGATATAGAAGTGTAGCACAAGCCTGGATATAAGGTTGCATTCTAGTGGTAGTTGCACTTTAAAACACTGCACATAAAATGGATGTTATTTTTCATCCTTTTGTATGCAAAACATTAGAGGCTTCCTCACTTGTTCAGTAATTAACTCAATATTAACTTTAGTTAATAATTTAATTACTTCTGCCATTTCAATTATAATTTATTAATATATATGTCTATAATTTGCTTTAATGATAAGCACAAATTTACTTCAGCTCCACTCTTACTGTCTGAAAGCCATTACAACTTGGCATTCTCTTTGAGATTTGCGGTAGGAATGGATGTTGGAATAATGAAGAGAAGCAACACAGTAGTTTAAAAATGTTTTCAAAATTTACCTTAAATTTCATCTACGCGTTTCTTGGACTCCAAGTCAATGAACAATGAAAATTGGACAATTATTTAGTTGCAACTAGATCATTCCAATCTTTAGACATCCTCTAATCCAAATATAAAATTAATATAGATAATTTTGTGTAAAAATAATTTGGGAAAATATATGTGAAAAGGAGAATAGACTAATGTCCGAAACTACAAAAGGTACTTCCATTTCCAAACTTCTTGAATCGTTTTAGATATTAATCTATCTGCACTCTTTGTCGTAAATACAACCAAGCTTCTGCACATTCGTAAAAATAATGGCATATGAAAAGATTATTCATTTTTCAAATCCTTGTACAGTGTTATTAACAGCTATATAATTTTTTAAAGATTGTTCGTTTCACATTGCTTTTCTCCATTAAAATGTTCTTGTCGATGCCACTCTTAATTAAAGAAGAATTTCAAAAGATAGTATTGAAACTGGCTTAGATGAACATTATTGCTATTGCTAACAGTGATTAGAAGAGCTGCTTTTTGATTGCTTGTAATTATTCAGTAAAGTTTTGTCGGATATAGTAATTAACTGACTAATCATTTTAATTTTTGGAATCACCTATTGTCAATGTTCACTAGTTATTTATTTGCCATTTCATCAAGTAATATCTTTGCAATGTTGGAATTTCAATACAGTTCAAACATAATTGGAATATCAATACTATCACAATCTTCTTGATATCACGAAGCAGTCTTTATTCCCTCAGTACGTTCGTAATAGCAAGTGATTCTCGTAAATCACTTCAATACTTGATTCCTGCAGAAGACGAATTCTTCCCAGAGGCACTCCGAGATGAAGTATTTCATAATAGATATTACTGTTGATTTATTGAAGTCAACTAACATCGACTTGATTTGTGAATTACTATGTTTCCAATCTATATTCTCAACATTAGTATTACTTGGGAATTCTGTATATCTATTCTTCACAATGTCTACAATTGTTTTTTATCCGAATTTCATTTTAATAATCGCGATTCTTCATTTCATTATTGAGTTGTTTGTTTATCCTGGTCACTTCTATGCCATTATATATCCTACCATTTCCTACTGCAATCCTAGAATTGATTGTAAATTTACCTCTAAAAGGAATTGACAGCAAAAAATACTGTGCATCTAATTGTGGAAAATATTACCCCCCACCTGGTAACGGTCCCCCACCCACCACTTAGTTTAATTGGCGATTCCGCCCCTTCGAGCGCAGCACTAACGCTAGTCGCGAGAATTAACACGTAGTTCGGTAGCCCTGGCAAAACAATTTCAGTTTTGGTGGGCTGAATGGATCAGATGCAGAGAGTATAGATCAGATGTGGGCCCACGTGTGTGTTAATGGGTTACGTTTATGAAGATTGTTTCGGACGAGAGAACCCCGTCTTGATTCAGAATAGAATTAGGAGTTAATTCGCACGTGGTTCAATAGCACGTTGGTGAGGGTTATTGGAGTTCTCTATATATACTGTTATGTCGATGTAAACCGTGCCTATTCAACTGGAATGAACAACTCCACTTGTTTTACAGTAACACATGATAGATTAAAGCCGATATCATAAAATATTGAATGTGAATATCATAAAATATTGAATGTGAATAAGAGGAAGATTTATAAGGCTGTTTTAAGTCGGTCTTTTACTCTACTGCGAAATTTAATTTTTAAAAAATTAAAATGATGCAATATGAACTAGAAAGCGGCGAGAGTGATTCCGAAACAGAAGTAAGTTCAATAAAACATGTTGTAATTACTGAATATTTTAAGATAATTGATGTTGAAGTTTGAAACGTTTCGTGCTCTTGTAGTTACAGGAAGCTTTCGCCAAGGGGATTATTAAACCTGGACTTAACATTGAGGAAAATGCTAAGAAGACTTACGTGAATAATGAAGTGAGTGTTTGTACTAGTAAATGTTAACGATATTGATTTGCGACCATTGAAATTATGCAGCCAAGGCCTTTGTGTGCAGTTTGTATGAGTGAAAAATGTAATTAGTATTACTCATGTTTTGCCATTTATTTGAATATCATCAGTGTTTCAATATACATTTTATTACAGTTTCGCGATATTAAACTTGATGTTCCTAGCAAAGAATACCAAAAAATCTTCATTAACTCGTAAGAGGCTTTCCTGTAAGATCATCTAATCATTAAGTACATCTTCATAGTTCTTAAAATAATTCATTCTGATCACAGGGAATGTACTGAACTCGACAAAAAAACACCACATTATGCACAATATGAGTTTGTCTATCAAAGATGCTGAATATCATTACTAGAGTCCGGAAGTGTGGCAAAATGCTGTTTTAATACTGGCAACGCAAACATTTAACTGTACTTCAGAAGTTGTTTTAGGAGAGTTTAATAATGTCTGTTCTATCTGCTAATGCTTATTTTTATTATTTTGACCTCGCCCCTCCCTTTTTTCTTAATTATTTTCCTTTTTGTCTCCTTGCATCTATTTCAGCCGTTGCCAGTCATACCAGCACATCTGGGCAACAGGAAGGCACTGTCACATATTATCTTTCTCCCCAAGTGTAGACAAAATGGCAAGAAGTGTTAAACTTGGGCACCAAAGTTTGGAATTGTGAAAAATAGGTACTAGAAAGTGAAATTATATCAGTCAAGAATTTTGGGTTTCTCTTATTGATGCCAACAATACTAGATGTTTGCTCATGATAAATCCCATTCTGTCTTTGAGAATGGACTCTTCATACCTTTCAGAGACCAAGTTCTTCATACAAAATAAAACCCTTCTCAGTGCTGTTCAAAGAATGAGAACAATAATAGTATTTTTATGTTGAAATAGTAATACCAGGTACATAAGGGATGACCACTAATATTGTATGCATGTTCATTACTTAATATAGATTGATTTTTAAGTTTCTCGTGGTGATGTAACCTTTTATAGATACATTTATTTATTAATTACTTAAGAGCCGATCCGGTGGCCGAGATCGTTAAGGCAGTAGTGCCTTAGCGATCTCGTACCGAAAGATGGCGGGTTCGAGTGCCGCCTCGGCCATGGTTGTATTGTGTTCGTCCTTTCACCCCCTATCATCCATCATCCTCCATCTCTCATTATCACCTTTCTGAATAACATTCAGAATTGTAACTCGAGGATTTATCCTCACCTCAAGGTGAAAACCTTCGACAGTCGACCATAAACAGTAAAAGTGAAGTGGAACGACTCAAGTGGTCCAATGTGGCCAATCAAGTTAATAATAATAATTAGACAGAAAATAATCATGCCTGAACTACCTGTAATATTAATAGAAATTGAGAGACAATAGAGGATAGGTTTCACAATATAGACGAAAATGATCAAGTTCAATCTGCAGATACTGATGTCTGTCATGTCAGAATCACTCTTTTAAGTACTTATTTTTAAGTATTTATTAAGTATTTTATTTATTTGGGGGATTTATGATAGATGGAGATGTATGCAAAATATTATCAAAAATTATAACCAGAATTCGTACTCAATTCTGTTGCGTGACAATGCAGCATGCCATTTATTTTCATAAAATGTTTCCTCATACAGTAATTGAATCTATATTTCAACAGTAATATCATCACACTTGTAATTAATTATTCTTACTATTATACAATAAAAAATCACATTCACTCTTTACAACATACAACAAACATTCATATTGCTCGTGCTCAAATACGTGCAATCTTTACCTAATTTAAAAATTAATAAATTGCCATTTTCTAAACTAATTCCATTTTAATTTTTAATCCTCTAGTCTTTCGCCTTGTACAAATTTAGGCCCTTGTTTTTACTGCAGATTTTCCACTTCCTTTTCGAAGAATTTACAGCCCTTGTAGAAGAATTTTCCTTTGTACATCATGAACACTTCCTTCCTCAGTTATACCAGAGAGGTTCCATCCATTTTTATCAACCTCAAAAAGTTTTTGAAATTCTAATTTTGTCGAAGTGAAATTTCTAATTAATAATTCCTAACGAATAGTCTCTTCATTGCTACTATTTTGAAATACTATTTAGGTCCAGTAAATTACTCTAGTTATAACACCTATGAATAGAAAATTCCCTTTCCTGAGCTTATTGTGTGTAACTGCATCACCAGGCGACTTCCTTCAATATTCTTTCTTTTTGTAATATGCTCTACATTCGATTGTATGCTGTCTGTCTTTTCAGTGCAGTTTGAGCTCTAATTTGTTAAAACAAAAGAAATCTAGTCATTAATAATGTTTGTTTATTTTTGTGCATAGGTTGCTCTGAATCGAATATTGAATAACATAGTGTTGAAACTCCCTTGGGTTGAGCGATTGGATTTAAACTCGAAACCAGCTGCGATGGCACCAGAGCTTGCAGCAAAGGTAAGGTAGTTTAAATTTGAATTAATGTGTGTTTGAAGGGGCTCTTGTTCAAAGGCATAAAGGTAATGAGTGTCTGCGTGCATGTTTTTTAATTTAATTAGTTAATTTGTGCACTTCATAAACCGTAGTGACCATAAAAACAATTTGGCCCAACAAGACCCAATTTGGCAGTTTTGATGATACCTAAGAAAAAAGTTTAGTTGATTAAAAACATCCACCCACATTTGAAATGAAGCATTGTCACTATGTTATTTTATTTATGTACACTGTCTGATGCGCACAGAAATTAAAAGAAAAAGCTGTGCAACATACAGCCATGTGAGATGTGCCTCTGGTTTCATTAGATACCCAGAAATTCTAGGAATAGGGAAAAACTAATGAAGCCATTTTGATTTTGTATAAAAAAAAGCTTATATATGATTGTGTTATTCTATTCTCATAATGCACATACTTCTGGATTCTCATACACAAAGCATTATTACTTAAGACACAGCTGACATCTTTGTGGTGGGGAGGCTCGAAGGAAGAGGCCACCTGCCATTATATATATTTGCTATTCACTTGTAGTATGGAGTAGCAACTAGCTTTGAATAGTATGCAATGTTATTGTAGTATTCATGAAGACTGTTTTGTTAAAATAATTTATTTATGGTAGTATTGTAGAAGAATATATTTTATTTGTTGATCTTCAGCACTGTGTTAGCTACTTTATGAGAAACCATTTGGTGTGGTTTTATTCAGCAGCATTTCAGCAGCTGCAGGACACTAGTAAGAACAGAAAATTTAGTGAATGATCATTGCTGCATTGTGGATTTTTCTAATGTATTGATACTATAAATTATACATTTTGCTTCATAATTTTGTGTTATAGTATTGTTATGAATTTTAATAATACAAAAAAGGAAACTTTTCGATTAGCAAAATAAATAGTACTACATTTACATTGTGCGAGTTGCATGGTTCTTATAATAGATGCTTCTTAAAATGATTTGAAAATTGTTTGGTGAAACTGCTTTTAATTAATGTTAAATTGAGACTTGTCATAAGTAACATTTTGGATTTATTATTTTCAGTTACAAGAAGAAAGGGAAAAGCAAGCAAAATTGGGCAAGGCAACAGACCCAGTATTAAATGATTTTGAGCGGGAAACCATGTTTTTACGTCAAGCACAGGCAGCAGCTCTTGATGGTTTATCTCAATTGAAGGAACTGGGGATTCCCACAAAACGACCTGATGATTATTTTGCTGAAATGGCAAAAACTGATTCTCATATGCAAAAGGTAAAAGTTAACTCTTTGTCTTCTTCTCCCTCCTCCCTCCTCCCGCCTCTTCTCCTCTTATTTCTTTCACACTTTTCTTGTCTTCTTTTTCTTTTTAAAGACACTTTGATAATGTATATATACTTATAATCTTAAATTATTTATGTGATTTCTAGTTTATAGTGACATAATTTTTCAAGATGTTTTTTAATAATTGATTGAATTGTGTATTTTTATTAAAATTTATAGTTGTTGTGTGTTTTACTTGTTATTGTTTAACACATTTTTCTCTTCATTTGCATTGTTTAAATGTGCAAGTGTCTTGTAATTACAACTTTAAAACCTGTTTTCAATACTAAAATGAGATTGCATATATTAATGAGGCAGAAATATTTAAAATTTTGATATTGTAATGCAGTCACAGAACCTGCAATATATAAAATACCAAACAATGTGGTATCAAAATATTATTTTTATTCTTTTTTTTTTTTAATTCTTAATTACATGTTAATTCAGTTTCAATTTTTACTATTTTATTACTCCAGTTTGAGACATTTGAGATTATTGTATGGGTTAAAAATTAAATAATTTAATGTTGTGTTAATTGTTTTTCTAATTTGCTTATTTTGTTTGTTAATAATAAATTGATTTCAATAATAAATGTTATTTCTTAACATCTTGAAGGTGTTAATGAAGAGCCATTGGCATTTGTAAACTCTTTAAAAACTAAAACAATAGTAATTAATTCATTTGTATATAATTTAGTATTAGCAATTCAGAAGTTTAAAATTGAAAAGAATGAGTAAATATGACATGTTTTTCAAACATTAGGTTCGTGGTGCTCTTCAGAGAAGGCAACAAATCCTAGAGAGAGCTGAAAAGGTTCGACATATAAGAAAAATGCGTAAAGTTAACAAAGACTTGCAAAAGCAAGCAAAGGTTCAGAAAATTAATGAAAAACGAGAGTTTCTGGAGCAAGTTAAAAAATATCGGAAAAAAATGACTACTGATTTAGACTTTCTGGATTTGAAGCCAAAACGTAAACAAACTCCAGGAAATTCTAATAAGAAGCAGCCTATGAATAAAAAGTAAGTGTATTTTCATATTACAGTTCTGACTAGACTAGCTCTTGAGAATAGAATTTGCTCCTTGCATTGTAGGGTATATGAAACAGAATTGTCTTTAATGTAAGATAAGAATATTTTCAATATTTTATCTGTTTTCCAGCATCAGAATAGTAAAGGTCTGTGTAATTAATCTATAATTAAGTGGCATAATAAAATTGAAGACCTCAATGCAAGAATAAGCAGTTCCTTTTTACGAAATTTTCGGGGGCGGGGTCAAAATTGTTTTAAAACTTGAGGCACCAAACCTTTTGCAAAGAAAGTTAGTTATATCTATTGAATGAAATTAACACTAATCTTACATGTACATAATTGTTTTAATGCAAGGTTATCACATTTTTAGGGGAAACCTTATACATGAACAATTTCAAAAATAGTGAAATTCCAGAAATTTAAAATAATTAGTAATGTCATTTGTAGTTATCCCAACTTGTGGTTTCAATTTGGTGTAAGGTTGGTCTTTTATAAAGGAGGCCAAAATTCAAACTAGTTTGTGAAACCTGGTCACCTTGATTAAGTAACTATCTCTTATGGCCATTTTTCATGGAATTGATTGATTTTTACCTTGATATTGCTTACTAAGAATAGAGAAAGTATTGTAATATGCAGAATCCATGTTTTGTGGGTTCTCGATTCCAAAATATTGTTGGTGACAAAATATCCGTCTTGTCTGTTGTCAACGCTAGCACCTAAACCATTCAGCCAATTTTCTTCAAAATTGATAGTCAATCTGGTTGATGTTGCAGCTGATTTTTTTGAAAATAGAAAAGTCCAATTCTTTTTTCAGAGTCTTCCTACAACTAAAATATTGAAGATAGAAATTTTTTTTCCTTAATGAAAATTTGTTCTTCAAAGACATATTTTGAAATGAGGTCATGTATAATTTTCCGACAATTGGAGAAATTCATGTAATTTTGTATGAAATACAATTTTGTATAAGTTTTTAACACATAATTTAAACACAATTCTTTATAAAAGGCTTCAATTATTTTAATTAAATTTTGATCTTGAATGCCATAAAGAGAATAGGACAGGTCTCTTTTTTGTTGATATCCCTTACTACTTGAAAATTGCAAAAATTCAAAAAAAAAAAAAAAAAAAAATTCAGACTCTTCCTACAACATTTTTAAGAAGACCTAATTTTTTCTTAGTGAAATAAAATCATCAAAATAAGTCTTGTTCAATGTTTTGAAAATATTTCAGTATTTTTGGGGTAATTTTGCATGAAACATTCAGAATTTTAAAATTTTAAACAAATATGTGCCATGTAAATTTAATATTAAATACATTTTGGACAGGGAAACCAATAGAATTGTAAAAATATTGCAGATATTCTTGCTTCCTTCTTGCTCAGAAGTATTCAATTTAAAGTTGCTATTGTAAAGTTAATTATGGTGCATATTGCATTCATGTGGACCTTTTTGTTAAAATTACCAAATTAGTTTGTATTAAAATGAACTTTTTTCCACAGATTAGTTATACAGTTTAAGTTTATTAGTTATTCAGTTTAATTCGTGATACAGTTTCAGAACTGTGCATGATGTGAAACCTTCAGCATTCAGTATGGGCATGTGTTTGGGCTGCAGTCAGAGTGTGTAAATGTCATGTTATGCAATCATAGGTCCGAGGTAAATTCCTGGTACCCTTCTGGTTAATTTGCTTTTAAGTCCACAGAGCACCAAGAGTGGTTGCTGCTGGTCTGTAATAGGGTTTCAGATGCACATACTGTCACCTTTAGAATTCTTAAGTTTGTTTGGGCTGCAATGAGAGCTTCTGAATATCGTGTCATAGGATCATTCGGCCTGTTTGTTACTGGGAAATCTTCCTTAACAGAGTTTGTTTAAGAGTCCACAAAACATCAAGAATGGCTGCTGTTGTGCTGTGATGACCAACCATTTCTCCTGCATGTGTTATGACTCAAATATAGTGAAAGTTCAGACCTGAAAAGCTGTAATACCAGTCATTCTGTGAAGGAGATTGCATGTTTCTTGCTACATGTGGGGGACTTTTGACCTGCTGGAGTTTTCCCATTATAACATTCCAGACACAACATATACTCTCACTGTGAGGAAATTCTGTAACAGAGACTGGTAATTAGTAATATGCAATTATTTATTATCTGTATTTTTTTTGCTACAGGGTTGAAGCAAAGCGAAAATTCAAGAATGAAAAATATGGAATGGGAGGGAGGAAAAAAGGTCGCAAACACAATACCAAGGAAAGTGCAGCAGGACTTCCTGATAAGCACAAGTCTGGAAACAGACCTGGTGGAAAAGTCAGAAAATCAGTGCCAAGACCAGGTAAAAGTAAGAGAATGAAACAAAAGTCAGGGAAGAGACGTTGATTTATTTTGATGTGTATAATTATTGTATATGTTCATTAACAATTATAATTTTTTGTAAACATTGAAGCTTAAATTTTATTATTAGTTCTCTTTCTTGTTCCTTCTCCATTGTCATCAACCTGCTTTTCCTTCTCTTTTTTTATTTTAACCATTGAATACCTTATTCATTAGAGTTTCTGTAAACTATTATTTATTTCATTTTTATCATCAGAAACAACTATGGTATTCGTTAGTGAAAGAAAGCCTTGTCATGCAGTCAATAACGTTTTAATCAGTTAAAAAGTACTACAAATAGATATGCCTGTGAGACATCTGAAAAATGACTTTGCAGCGTTAAAAAGACATTTTCACCTCCCGTGCATAGTTACCTGCACTGTTCCATAATAGGAGTGTGTTCCTTTGTTGTACGTGTACTGATAAGAAGTTGCAGCCACAACTGGGTACTGCATAATAAAAACAATGGGATGGAATCAACAAGGCTGGTGCCTTGCATGTTGTGAATGATCCCAAGAGTAAGTTTCCATGAATTTATCCTCAAAAATAATATAAGCATTTTGTATGAAAGTGTCTTTGGCATATTCATTTCCAAATGCCAGTCTCAGTCCTGTCGTCGCCTTCTTTGACAAGATTTCATTAGTTTACCAGACTCACTTTCCATACTAGTTACATAAATAACCATTTTGCACTAAAGGTAGATTACAAGAGTTACAAAAAAAAAGCACATTTAACAGCTAAGCAATTTGAATTTCATTATATTAGCAAATGCTTCCCAAAAATTGACATTTATTACTATTAAAACATACATTCAGTGTGATAAAAATGATAACACTAATACACCTGTTTAAACATATTGAATCATTCAGTTTCATCTGCCTTCATACTGCTTTCACCATATGAAACGTGAATTAGAATAATATCTATGGAAGTAAACAGAACAAAACTAATAAAACATATTTTAATAACTCAGTGCACTCGTAGTAGTGCAATGGAAACTGTTATTTCCAACATTGACACTTCACAAAGTAATTATTGTACAGCATTCTCTAGATAAGTTTCCGGTGCTTTAAAGTAATCATAATCATAATTTTTGTCACTGTCCTAAGCATCTTCACATGCATCAATGTTTCTTTCTTTTTGGTCCTTCATGCTGCGACATCCTCCGACTTTTTAGGCGCTTGTGAAAGATTTGCGCGCTGGTTTTGCGTTCAGTCTTTAATTATTCTGACCCGCAATTATTGATGAGCAAAATATTTCAAATTATAGTATCGTTTAATGTTCGTGTAATAAAGGTTTGGACTGCGAAATCGTATGCCTGACCCTCCATATCGCGGGTAAACGGAAATAGCGGCAAGTTTCCCAGTTTGAATTCGTTTTTGCTAAGAATTTGCTTTTTTTATAATCCCTTTCTGAAGTTTGCTGTAAAATGCATACGTCTATTAAGGTGATTTTTTTCCATTTCCGTCTCTTGCAAAACGCAAATTCGCACTGGATTCGTTGGGCGTCGAACCAAGATTCCGCGCGGTCTCTTCGAACCCGCATCGTGTAACTAGGCATTCATTTTCACATTACGTTTGATTTGATACAATGCCATTTGTTTATTGGCCCATTCAAAAATGTCGGTTTGAATTAAGCAGCAAATTCGCGGAGGATGCCGAGAATACGATCACGAATATAATTACGTAGTATTAAAGCGATATTTTTAGACTTCACAGCTTATTATTACCTTAACGTTTACGAGTTTCCTAACACGCAAAGGCAATATAAAAAGCATAAAACCTAACATACTAGACTTAATCTGCGAATATAAGATGACCCTACATTTTTTGACTGAGATATTCAGGGAAAAGCTCGTATTATATTCGGACAAAAGCTACGGTATTTGCAGTGAAATTACATTGGTTATTGTCTAATTTTTTTGTCTTCTTAAGTTGTACTCCAAGTTCTCTATTTTGTATTTTCACAGAAATAAATGTAAACACTTTCTGTTTTCAAATAAACTCTTTTCAGTGAACACCAATTTCGGAGATGAATAGTTTGTTTTTTTCCACAGATATCTCTTTGTTTTTCTTACTGTAAATTAGAGGCTACAGCATTTGCGCACTGTAACAACTGTGAAGTTTCAGTATTGCAATCATCCAATTTAAAACATGTAAATTAAAAGCATGCTGAACCTAGTTACAGAGTAGGAATTTGCATTAGCAACAATGTCTCATTACCGTGTCTCTTCAACTAATGGTCTTCTCTTAGTCAATCCTTAACAAACTTACGCCATATTTTCTATGAAACTTGAAGAGCCCTAAAAAAAAAAGAGAGAGAGAGAGAGATTAATAGTAGAATCGTTTTGCCTATGAACTTAGAAAAATCTTGTTTTAATGTTTATGAAATTGCAACAAAATATTTAGGATACAGTGACCATGATGTTCAAATTACGATTTTCAAGAGAAACAAACACTGGATGCAATAAATAATACATGTATGAGTAGATTGAATACTAAAAGTATAATAAAATTCTTCATAGACCACTTGCTGCAGGAATCATGGGATGCAGTGTATAATAATGTTGACACAATAAATAAATATTCATTTTTTTATGCTTTCAGTGCACTTTGATAGGTGCTTTCCTCTCCCTCTTTGAACATCACATAAAAACAAATTCTTAATTGTGTTTCTAAGCATCAAATCATATCTTGTGTTTTCCACTTCTACTGGCAAAAATACAAATTGTTAAGAAATGTTGTAAGGCAGACTAAAATTTATAAAATATGATCAGGATATTTTGAACTCAAATACCATAACAAAAGCAATGTGAAACCTAGTAAAAGTAGGTGCAAAAGTAAGTAGGAGTAGTGCAACAGCACATACCTGCATTATTTCTAAATTTGGAAATTTCAAAAATTCAGAGAGTTCAACAAAATGAGAGCTGCAACATTCTTTTACGCATTTCTTGTTCAGTCTGTGGAAAGAATTTTGAAGTGTTTTATGAACAAAGTTTAAAAAAATATAAATTGCATTAAATTCAAGCAAAAATTGCACGAAAACTACTCGTTTAAAAAAAAGGCATGACCTTTTTTAAAGATCTAGTATTTTAGAACAGTTTTTGTTGAAGACAGGCAACTGTTTTCAAATTTGTAGTTTTGCAATGTTACGTCATTGCCAATTTTGAAATTACAGAGTTTGCAGGAGATGGTACTACCCTTTTGCCGCTCTTTTTTTAACCGTTCTTTGAACTATTCAAGAAAAAAATTTTATGAAAAAATTGTTTTATTGAAAAAAATTAAAAACTGCCTGTATTCCATGCGAAATTGATTACACCATCTTATTTCAAGATTTTTTAAAGAACAAAAATTAATTCAGGAAAAATTATCTTAAATATAGTAGTTGTAGGAAGACACCCTCCAAAAAATTGCACTTTTGCAATTTTCTTAACATTTGGTATTTAAACGAACATGCGACCTACACCACTAAAGTGAATTTGCGCAATTTTCGGCAACCAGGGATTTCAACGAAAATGACACCTTGGCCATTCTGTTAAGCAACTTTATCCAAGGACAAAGTGAAATCAAAAGAATTGGATCAGTTTTTGAGGAAATTTTTAAAATTTAAATGGGGCTTTAGTATTAAGGAGGCATTAGTATAGGGAGAAAGTATTTGAAGCCCCGTGGCTAGACCACATGGGAAGCAATAGTGCTCGGCAGCACCTGTGGAGTCCTCACTATGAGGAGAGGTGGTACACTGAGGCGACTGAGACTGGAACTGTGTCACCCAAACACTATAAAAATATGTGGTGCACTAAGGCGATAAGTAGAACTGATACCGACATATTTTTAAGAGAGGGTGGAGCGTTAAAGACATTTGAAGCCCGCTGGGCGGTAAGGAGAACTTCCCAGGTAATGGAAGACAAGCGTGGAGCGCCTTCGCAAGTCGAAGAAACTGCCAGGGCAAAAGTCGCTCGCGGAGAGATGTAGGAAGTGTAAGCGATATATAAAGAAATATATTAGAGGGGTGATGGATCCGTGGACTAATGTGTTTTCTGCGGAGCAGTGAAATGAGCGCGGAACGCTGTTAGAAGAAGCCCAGAGGCTGCCAGTTTGACTTGAAAAGTCGTGTAGGGGGATTTACTGTGGAACAGAAAGGCAAGCTCAGAATGCTGATATAAAAGATCCAACTTAAAGTGAGAGGGTTGACCTGACAATCGCAGATTTTCTAAGATTGACGGCAAGTAGATAAATAGACAACTTACGTCATAGTGCTTGGAAATGGAATTGAGAGAAATGACCTAAACTTCGTAATGCTAAGACAAGTTAGACACTAAGAACACTGAAATAAGAAACAAATGACTAGCTTAAGTTTCCTAATACCAACAGAGAAATCAGACACTGAAATGACTAATGTAAACTTAAGGATGCTAACACAAAAGACCGAGTCCCTGAAATTACAACTAACAGTAACGTACATTTAAGTTAATACAATTACTTAAACACGGGCAAATTAACATTTTAAACTAAGCTAAACAATATGAGATACGTGCAGAATTGCTGGGTCTTGACTCCTGCACAAATATAGATTATGAACAAGAATCCGGCTCGAAGGACCAAAACTGATGGAGTTGACTTGGTGGTGATGGACTGGTTGAGGGGGTGGCCTATGATAAGTACCGACTCGGTCACTTACCTCAATAGCTTCGTTACCTCAATACCCGTGTACTTACAAAGTGAGTACTCGCGCTGAATTCCTGCATCCAATGCATTCCTATTCAGGAAATTCCTATAAATTACATGTAGTTGCTATCACTTGGGTAGATACTTCAGTGACGACGTTATTGAATAAGTTAAATGTGATGACGGCGTGCAGGTACGCCGCTGCTCGTGGATCTGATGAGCGGGATCAGGATCATGATCCCGGCGTTACGCTAGCGGTAGTGGGCGCGGAGCGAGATTGGCCGGCGCGTAGCCGAGGCAATAATCTCATGCGCAGAGCATGAGTGATGATGAACTAGTACAAACAGTAGATTTAGATTTATTTAGTCAAAAAACAGTTAAAACTGCGTCGGAGAAAAAATGCGCACATGTTCTTGAGTTCCAAAATCCCCAGTTTATATGTGATCGATGTCATTATTGGTAGCTTTGTAGTCATATGCTCTAGCACACACGTCGAAAGTTATGCTACTCGTCATTGAAAAGTTAACACAAACAGTTTAATGCCGTAAAGGCACAAGTTTCGTAATTAGAATTCACTAATTTGCAGCAAAGAGTACAGTCACCATTTTACGTGCACTGAGCAGGCACTGCGTGGCACTAATTACGTACATAATTCACAACTAATCATTGCTGATAGCTAGGGACGGATTTAGATAACTTAAAACATTGACAAAAAGATCAATAAAATGCTTGAAAATGCCCTAGAAACAGAAAAATAACGTAAAAAATTGATCAAAGCCACTTCAGATGAACAACTAGAGTTGTTGGGTATGATACTGATATAATCGAGGCCTCTTCCTTTTGTTTAAGTGAACTAAGCTGACAAACGTTTGGATTGGACTGCTCTTTAAAAGAAAATCTCTGCCTTTAATTATCGCGTAAATCGACCGAACTGACAATGGCGCCGAGAAACTCATAGGAACCTTACATTATACAGTACTCACAACGGCTGACATTACAATATATAAGCGAAGAAATCGAATAGGCTACTCATAAATTATGTGGAGAACATTTGTTACACCTCGTAAATATTATTTGAAGCAAGTACAATTAACACCAAGAAATCAGCGGAAATGCAATATTAATTACGTAAAAGGTAAAAAATGACGTATTAGTCGAAATCGACAAAAACGCAAACAATGACACAAAATGGTAAATTCGTTTCATGATAACATAAAATGAATGTCTATACTAAACGGCTTTGTTCTAAAGTGAACAGCAAGCGGCTTTGCATATACAACGCATCGTGATGGAACTGAATCTGTTGCTATACTACAGTTTAAAAAAATGTGGCGTGAATTAAGCCAATATACGGAGCGACACTGTATGACGTCCGTGTGTTAAACGTTATGAGCAGGCTGAAGAAAGAGATAGTGCTAATAGACGTTTAATTGATAGTTTAAATTGACGTGAAGTTCATTTAGTTGTTTTTTTTTTAAATTACACAAATGCATTTTTAAAATGATTTCTCACACCGATATTGTCACATTGTATTGCACAATTTATAAACGCTATTGTATTTGTGAGTTAATGTGCTTCAAATGATTTCTAATAAAGTTTTTTCAAGACTCAAAAATTTTCTGTGAAAAAGAGTTTAAAATTTCGAATTTACGGTTGCGGTTACTTAAAAACTGTTTGAAAAAATCGAAGAAAATTGCCATTTAGGACGAGGTTTTACTATTCTTTAATATTCCTAAAATAATATTTCGGTTCTACTATTATGAAATCGAAGAATTAAGAAAATGTCAAAAAATTTACTTTGGGCGGCGATAGATGGCAGCTGGCTAGAATATGTGGCAAGTCCGAATAGGCCGAGACCAAAGGAAAAAGAAAACTAATATGGGAAAGTCTGTGCCATTCTATAGCACCATTAGTTCTTGTTGTGGTAGTAATGGAGCCAGGAGGGGTGTTCGTTTACCGAGGCGAATAAGTTTCCTATAACTCGGGACCGAAAATGTCTATTATCAAATGTTACTAACACCGCTTTGTCTGTTCTTCAACTATTTATGTGTTAAAAGACTTTAGAGCGCAGATTGTACGTCTCCCGCGTACGTCCCATACAGTTCTTTGAACAAAAATCAAATGAAATCAAAACCATTTTTGAGAAAATAAATTTTGAAAATTGCGTATATATCACGCAAAATTACGCGAAAAAAAACTCGTTTTAGGAAAACTGTAAATGAATTTTTATCAATATCTCTTTGACCAACAGACTTTGTTTAGAAAATTATTCTCAATCTTGAATATTGCTAATGTAGAAAGATTCCGAAACAATTTTGAACTTCTGCAATTTTCGAAAAGCCACCCACCGAACTGACTGCTAGCACTACGGGGCGTCAATGACACAACGAATCGTGACATCCAAACATAATGCAACTGGGAGGCATGTCATATTATGAATCATAGACACACGCATACGGTGCAAGTGTTCTGATGAAATGCGTCTATTAGGTAAGGTTTATGAACAACTGATACTTCTAGTGTCTGCTTGAAGCAGAGCAACTGCCTTTCTCATATATAATGAGTCAGTTGTGTAAACAGCTAGCCAATTCCTTAACTACGCTCTGTAAAGTCACGGAAGTTAAGCGAATTCGAGACTTTGCAGGTTCCTGATTGGATGATGTCTAGGAATTCCGGGATCTAACGGTTCCAAGTACCTGGCCAATGGAATAAAAGACACTGACTGCGACGTGATGAGACTTGGCAGAGATAGTAAAGGAGGATTACTTCATGCAAGCGCTCAACGCCCAACAAGGGTTGGATCGACGAAGGTGCAACATTTTTTTAATACGAAGATTTAGAATGTTCAATAAAAATGAGACATCATTTTTACGCGTTATTTACTTTTTTAGAAAAAACAAAGAAAAAATTGGAGATTTTTTTTTTATAAATTGCAATAACTTAAATCAGAAATTACATGAAAACTACTTGTTTTTTCAAAAATATCTATATGAATTTAAGATCTTAAGATCCTTCTTAAAGATCTAGTTTTTAGAACTGATTGTACTTTCGCAGTGTTAATTTTTTGCAGTTTTCGAAAACAGAGAGACAATGATTTTGCAATGTACCATGTGCGGAAATGGGACCACCACTATTTTATATCTCCCATTGCTACGTACGAGGAAAAAATTGTATATTTTTGAGAAAATTATTGTTTAAAACTTGTGTATATTTCATGCAAAATTACATGAAATATATTCTCATTTTCTGAAAATTGTTCTTGACCATATTTCAAGACTTTTCAACATAATTTTATTTAGAAAAATCTCTATCTCTATCTTCAATATTGTAGTTATAGAAAGTCACCGAAAAAAAGTCGAACTTTTGCAATTCTCGAAAAATTAGGAACTTCAACGAAAATGATATTTGCGCCGTTCGTTTCAGAGTTTGCTATCCAAGAACAATGTTTCATACAAAAATTGAAGCCATTTTTGAGAAAATTTTGAAAATGTTGGGTATGTTAAGTACTGCACAAAATTGTCATATCCGTTTCAAACTCGTAGTGCCTCGAATTCCTCCAGATCGATGAGGATATACTAATTTTCAAGCAAGCCGTCTGAACAGTTTAAGCGCAAGCGTTGACCACAAACAGACGGAAGGATGATGCCACCCTATGAATTGTTCTGTTTATTTAATGTGACCGCTGAAATATGAACCTTTTTGGGTTTATGGTTATACTTCTACCTAGTTTACTAACTAGCAGGGTTAAAAGTGTATTGCTCGTGGATGTTTATTACAAATTTTTGTTTATTTTCATTCAGTTTTAAATAAGTATTCTAATTTTTGCCTTCCTGGCTCAATGTACCTCTCGAACCAAAGTCATGACGGCGCTGTTCACGAGCGACGTAGGAGCGAGTGATCGACATTCTACACGAGTAGAAGACCATACTGCCACTACGACTTGAAATTGATGTTTTAAAAATACTAAATGGGCGTCTTAACCTTATAGAACGGCTACGTGACACTCAATGATCTATCCTAACAAAACCCAACTCGCATACAGTTACGTGGTGCACCTGTCTTACAACAATTGCAACTTGCAGCGGCAGACAACACCACCTAATTATTATGCCGCGTCGATGTTGGACAGAGAACGCAGTCCTGACGCAGTCTCTGTAGGTGCTCTGTAGGCGACAGCGATAACCATCTGTTGTGTTCAACGCACTAAAAACGAATGTGATTGGTCGACAGACGTTCGAGAATAGCATTCTCGCACGGCTTGTGAAATCGTCATCATTACTGCATCCGATAACGTGCAGAAATGTATATATTCCGAAGTAGTCGTAGAGAAAATAATTTCTTTTTCGGGATGACTGTAGCGCAAAAATTCAATCCACACTTTTCAGTATAAACTCAAGTAAGATTATGACAGTATTAATAGGCTTTTTTCAGGTGGGATCAGTCAGAGAATATGTAACTTTGATTTTATTTAGTATTATCTTTCTCGGATGGGATCAGTGCCTAGTATTACCCCTACAATGCGAGTTTATGCTTTCACAAAGATATCTTCGATGTGAGTGCTGAATAGCATTTCTTCGCAAAATCTTATGGAAACGCACCTCACAACGGGATTGGGGTGGGGTGGGTGGGGGAGGGTGTAACTAATATTTTCAACAAAACTAAACTTCAATCCTGACAGGAACCCATTAATTTATCCAGGAAGTTATTTAAATGGGCTGATTATAATGTGAAGAATATTACCTTTTATATATTTAGCAAATCTATAATACTTAGAAAGATGACTATTGCTACAGTGATTTGTCAATAAAAACGAGTGGTGCTACAGAATGGCACAGACTTTCTCATACTAATGATTTTTTAAAATTTATTTGGTTTGAACAAACTTTTAGGACTCTTGCCAACTGCCATCTATCGCCGTCCAAAATTCACTTTTTTTAAATTTTCTAAATTTTACGGTTTCTAATTGAAAAACCAAAATATTACTTTATGAATATTATAGAAGAATGAAACTTCGTCCTATAAGGAAATTTTCGATGAAAACTTTAATGCCGTTTTCAAGAAACTGGCGTTCAAGCGTTACTTTTAATGCGAAATTTGATGCTCTTTTTTCACAGAAATCATTTGAGTTTACGAAAAACTTTTTTAGATGTCATTTGAAGCACATCTACTCATACATGCAATAATCTATACCAATAATTGGAAAAGTGCATGTTAACGGTGTGAGATATTTCAAAAAAAGTATATTTGTGTACTTTTTGAAAAAATACAACTAATGATATAGGAAAATGAATTTTATGTCATCCTAAATAATGCATTTACCACAAATCATACCAAAGGTTTAAAGAAACAAATGTGCTGTTTTTGAGAAAATGGTGTTTTAGTGATTCCGGAAATGCGGATTTCTGTGCTCATTTTCGCAAAAAACTGAGTTTTCAAACAACTTCATGACATCATTGAAAGCACTATACTCATAAATGCAATAATATGAACAAATCGCTGCTAATGTAAATATTATCGTCGTGAGAAATAAGTCAATTAAAAAAATAACAAAAGAATAGAGCAGAATGATGATTACGTCATCTTATTACATTTACATAAATTTAGCACTATTGCTACAAAAATT
Source organism: Gryllus bimaculatus (assembly GCA_017312745.1). Lineage (NCBI taxonomy): Eukaryota > Metazoa > Arthropoda > Insecta > Orthoptera > Gryllidae > Gryllus > Gryllus bimaculatus. The sequence continues at coordinate 527,640 of BOPP01000059.1, read as the reverse complement.
TAAACCCTACTGTACTGTTCGAATTTTTTATACGGCTGTACTGTTCGGGTCTATTTGACTCGACAAGTTATTTCGCATACTGGAGTGGATCAAGTGAAAATAATAATAATAATAATAATAATAATAATAATAATAATAATAATAAATCAATATTTACTCCTTGTAATACGAATGTGCTACATTAAGAACTATATTAACCCGTTGTTCTACATTTTACGTTCCCGTATACGTACGTTTATACGGAGAAATATACGTAATATAGGAAGTAAGTAGTAAGAAGTAGTAAGTTATGTAATGATGAGAAAAATCGATTCCGATATTTCAACGGAAATACACGTTTTGGGGTCCCCTGATTCTGAAAAAAACTGTTTATTTCCCCCCAAAAGTCCGTCTGTCCTTCCGTCCGTCCGTCCGTCCGTCCGCCTGATGTCTGTGAACAGTTCTAGCGTCTAACCCATGCGTAGTAGTGTTTCCAATTTGAAGAAACCCCTGTCCATCTGGCTCCAGTCAAAACTTTGAGATTTTGAGAAACATTCTTCAAAATTTGGGGGTACTTTACATCACTCCTTCCGGACATTTTCAAAATTTTCTCAAAAATGGCTCAAATTTTTGTCTTTAAAATTCTTGTAAGAGTATAGTAACATACACTTTTAAATGTGGAAAAGCTCCGACAAACGGTGAATTGTGGACCTTGTAGCTTAAAATATGGGTTATCCCCCATTTAAATAAGTGAGGGAATGATTTCAAAAAGTATTCAATCTACGCGCTGCGTCGTGCAACGTCATCCTTCTCTCCTTCCCGCAAAGCTTTCAACCTTCTACTACTTGCACTTTCGGCTCTCTCGCGGGAAGACGGTTGGCTCGTAAGTGCAGAATGCCCGCGGGAGCAACTGCTCTACAAACACAAGTTCACTGACCCCATTGGATGACAGGCAGTCCCACACCATTACATTTCCTTCTCCGTGCTTCACAGTTGCTTAAATGATTTCTCCTTTCAGCTCTTTATTTGGTCTCCTCCACGCACAATTTGTCAGCGAAGATTACTTTATTCCAGCATTATTCATCTTTTTTGCGTGCTATTTAGCAAACTTCTGCCTTTTTCTTCGGTTCTCTTTACTGATAGTTTTCTTCTGGCAACGCGGCAATGGAAATTTGATCTCCTTAGTACACTTCTCACGTTGTGGAAATTTATTTTCTTGTCAATCCCAGTTTCAAAGTGTAGTAATTTTTGGTGCATTAATACGAGGATCTAACTTTATTATTCTCACAATGAGATTCTTATCTCAGGCGTACTCGTCCGGTTTGCTATTCAATCATCTCTTTATTGATGCACCGTAAGATTATGTCACTCAGTAGGCTTTTTGCATTAATCGCAATTTGCAAAATTATCGGCAAGATTTGCCCTTTGCGTAATGGTAAATAACCAGCTGACGCTGCTCAAAAGTGGAGTACTTTCGTTTGCGATTCATTTCGCTTAACTGTTAAGGTTCCCACGAATCTGGTTAATCGACTGACAGGGGACCTTGAATCTGCAGCAAGGGTTGAAGATTTCAACGTTCTTTTCGGAGATCAAAAGATCCGTTACCACGTTACCCCAACAGCTGCCCCTGACCGAATAGTTTTGTTGAAGCGATATCTCTGCATGGGCGATTTATTTATCTTTTAATCAAACATACGAACTACGAATTTTTGGTTAAATTTGGTTAAATTAATAAATGTCCGTATATTTTTGTAAGTCACTGTATATTTTTCCGTATATACGTGGGTATACGAGAACGTAAACTAGTGGTGTTACAGAATGGCATAGACTTTCTCGTACTAGTTAGTTTTCTAATTTCTTTCGTCTGGTCTAGATTTTTAGTATTGCTACATCCTCTTGCCAACTGCCATCCAGTTTCCAAAAATCTTCATTGTAAACCATTTGAAGCACTTCCACTCACAAATGCAATAATGTTTGCTAATCGCAGGAAATGTGGATATTAAAGGGTGAGAGATAATTCAAAAAATTACATTTGTGTAAGATTTGAAAAAACAAAAGAATACAGTAAATTGGCTTTTATATCATCTTATACAGTGCAATTCGCACTATCTGTAAGAAAAGTTTGAATTTGGAGCCGTTTTTTAGAACATGGCGTTGAACGTTTCTGAAAATGCGGAATTTTGAGCTCATTTTCACAGAAAACTTTTCAGTTTTCGAGAACCTTTATGTCACATGATTTGAAGCACATGTACTCATAAATGCAGTAATCTAAACTAATCACCATTAATATAAATATTAACGACACGAGAAACAAGCCAAAAAATTCTTTTTTTGAGTTTTTGAAAAACCAAAAGAATAGGGAAATATGTCGTTGGTATTATCTGTAGAGTACATTGAGCACTATTCCTGCAAAAATTTTAAGTGAAAAATTGTAGCCCTTTTCCAGAAAATCTTGTTTTTGTTATTTTTTAAATTGTACATACTGCACGCAATACTGCGTGAAAATAATACATACTGCGCGAAAACTACTAAAATTTTCAAAAAAATGCACATGACCTTAATAAGAAAACTAACTACGGAGAAAAATTTTACCTGAAAGAAGAAATCTTTGTCTTCTATTTTGTAATTAGAATTTTGTAATTTTATAAGACGCCGAAAAAGTCTATCTTTTGCCATTTTCAGTGAAAATCGGACCTATGAAATTTTCATGAGTGTTTTTCACGCTATTCTTACAAGAAATGTGAAGACAAAAAATAAGAGCTCTTTTTGTGATAATGTTGAACGCGTGAAACACGTGGGCTTCGTGTAAAGTACCTCCTAAAATTAATGAATGTATTTCAAAATCGCAGAGCTTCGAGTGAGGCCAGATTGACAAGTGTTTATTCAGTTTGGATAAACATTCTACGCATAGTTTAGACGCTAGTGTTGTTCACAGACGACAGACGTATTGATTGATTAATTTGTGTATTTGTTGAATTTATTAAAACTAGTGCTTCAAATGAAGTCTTATAGAGTTTCTGGAAAACTCAAAATTTTTCTATGAAAATAAGCTCAAAATTCTGCATTTTCAGAAACGCAAAAATGCCATTTTCTCAAAAACGGTAGACAAACTAATGTGTAACTATTAACTTTATGCATAAATAAAGTCGTAAGTTGTCCATAAGAAGTGAAGCATTTCGTGGAGTTAAATTCATTTTGTTATGAACGGTACTGCATTTTTGTTGGAAAATTTCCACATAGGACGAGTTTTTTCGCTTTTATAATATTCTTAAAGGAATATTTCGGTTCTACCACTAAGAAACTGAAAAATTGAGAAAATTAAAAAACAAAAAAAAATGTAGTTTGGGCAGCAATAGATCGCACTTGGCTAGAGAATGGGACAAGGCTCAAAAGCTAGCCCAGACTAAATAAAATAGAAAACTAACTAGTACGAAAACGTCTGTGACATTCTGTAGCACCACTAATTCTTTCTACGAAGTAATGCGGGAAAGTAGTTGTTAAGAATGGCGTATTTCTCTGGTTTTATTTTCAAAACAGTAGTACTATTCATGTACATTTATATTGTGGATAGTACGAAAATATTTAAAGAACATTACTTCATGGTACAGTTTATATATAAAAGGGAATTGGTCATAAAATTATAAAAGGGTGGGGATGCCCTCCCTGGAATCCCCAGGTATCCTCTCATGCGTGAACATTAATTCATGCCCTTGGGTCGTATAAATTGAAACTCTATTTAGTGACTATGGGGAGAAACTTTTAAAGAGACGGATGCGTATTTTATTCTTTTAATGTACATTTCTTTACATGCGCAAAAATGGAGTCACAACTCCGTTTGAATGATAGGTCGATTGGCGGTCAGAAGCATGCAACGCTCTCTGCGATCCATCGTTTAACTCAGTTCTCAGCTACGTCATCCTGTATTGCAATCGTTCAAGGAGTCGGGAATATTGGGATTTCAGTTCAAGAAAATGGTGGTTAATGCACGATGTGGTCTTTTCCGAATTTCAGTAAGTTTAGTTGTGAATTCGATGTATAAAAATTAGCTGTGTTTTAGAAATTCAACATTATTCTTCAAGGAAATTTATGTAGTAGGGTGTGGTTTGTATCTTGTGTTAATGTGTTGATAAATGTTTTTGTTAGGCATGCCGGGCGTGAAAAAATAATGAAATTGGTATGCAGCAAATACCTTCGGTTCTAAAACTTTTTGCGTGATCTGAAGTTTTAAAGATCTTTTCATGAACGGTACTCATTGTCAGAAAGCATTTATGTGCAAAATTTGCTGGGAAAACGACCAACTTACAAAGGAAAAACCACGTTTTCAGGGAGGCAATGGAGGCGTAAACCGCTCGTTAGTACGTGTTCTTGAAGATAGTGCAAGTTAAAGATTTTCTTTCACAAATGAATTCTTCAACTGCTGGTACAATTCACGCTAACCTTGATATTGATATGAGGGTTTATGTGAGCATTTATTCTAAGCATTTAAGTATAGGCGTACCGTGGTTGTAGACATTCCGATTGCATCTGTAACGGGGTTGCTTTATGAAACAGTGTACTTGCTGATTTCATTATATTATTGTTTTTAAATATCTACGGTGGAAGGTCATTGGCAGGAAAGAACAAAAAGCTGAAGTTCATTGCAGTATGACTAGTGTTAACGATGTTTTTTTTAGTTAAATAGTGCATGCCCATTGTGTGTGCTGTTTCTTGTTAATTAGTATATTTTCTTGTTTATATTTAATATTTGTTAATTTATTATTGCAGATTATGGTGAACCGATTCTAAATTTTGAATAAATTTTAAAAATTTATTTTGAATAAACAATATTGATGGTTAAAAGCGTGAAGTGCCAAGTTCAGACTGATTTGTGTTAAATTGAAAAAATCTAAGCAGAAACATGGGTGTTCAGGATTTACAAAGCTTCCTTGATGGAGCTCAAGTGTCTGGAAGTTCTGTACCAGTTGATCTTTTGCGAATAGCTCGTGGAATAGCTCAACAGCAAGCTCGTCAGAATCATCGCAACAAAGGTTCAAATTCAGCCACCAACAAGTTGTGCCTTGTTGTAGATGGGGAATGTTGCCTTGACAGATTGTACGGTGGCTATTTTTCAGGTCAGATTTATTAATTGAATGCTTGAAAGAACTCTAATTGGATCTATTTATTTTAATTTTAAATCATTGTGATTATTTCTTAATAAATTTGTAACTTTTTGTTTTTGGTAGATTGGGCCTGTGGTGGCCAGTGGAATCGAATGGTGCAGTTTCTGGCTGTTCTTATACAAACAGTGCAGACTAGTTATATAGATTTGGCTGTGTTCTTTAATGGCTGTTTGGAGCAGCAACGTATGAGTGAATGGGTTGCTGCTCAGTTACGTACTCGACAAGGAATTAATCAAGTATGTATTTTTGTTTTCAGAGGTATTTTTCATGAAAGGAAACATTTTTAAAGTTTTTTTAAAAAAAATGTATACCCATCAGTTGGTTACAGTTGAAACTCTGTACAACAAAGAGAAGCTAGTGCTGGGAGAGGATAGTAATGGGGCAAAGTAGAAGGGGGGGCTCCATATGCTTTCTCTTTAAAATGATGAAAAGTGTTTTGAAATGTGTAATACTTTTCAAAGATTTCTTAGTTTCGTATAATTTGGAGATTCCCCCAATGAAAGGCAAGAACCTTTCATACTTACTTTGCTCTTTGCGAGCCCTGTTCCTGTTTCAAGCAGCGAGGAACATTACCGCCCATCTATGAGAAGCTGAGAGTGAAAATTCTCAGAATTTCGAATTGCTGTCTGTTGACCTTTCACATTGTTGTATTGCATCCTTATTATTCATGAAAGAATTGGCTAAAGTACGGAAAATTCAAATTCGCAATTTTAAAGATTGCACATTGAAATTCATACATGACCTTTTACGAAGCTCATATTAAAGAAAAAACTGTCAGTATAGTAGTTTTGCAGTGTTAATTTTTTACAATTTTTGAAAATAGTTTACCGATATTGGGATCTATGCCACCTTTTAACCCTGCTTTACTGTATTATAGATGGAAATTAAAGAAAAGTATGGAGATGATTATGGAATTTTTTGTTTTATGTTGCCTTTATTTTCACAAGTACTTGTGCTCTCAAAAAAATTTATATAACCATAGGAATTCTCTAATTTACATAGCACACATTTTGATATATTTTGAATACCCCCACTCTCCCTGTAATGTATGCGTAACCCCTTAATTATGTAATGCTTCATACTTCCTTCTCTGCTATTATAATCGGTGAAAGTAAATGGTATAATAGTGAAAGCAGTTCATATTAATTTTGTCATATATTGAAATTTATGATAATTAAAATCAGGATTAGTTGATGGTGACCACACCTAACAATAAAACAGACAAGTTTTGAGTGAACAAAGTGAGAAATTCTAACAAGCCAAGCATGTGCTGGTATGGATGATGCATGGGTGAGAGTTTACTGAACCAAATTAATTGGATTCTAGAATGCACTATAGAATCAGTTTTGAATGTTTCTACTTTTTTCATAAACTAAGATTAAATTAAATTTATTAATATTTTCATGCTTTAGTGTAATACTGAATGAAAGGAATTATTTCTGAATATATTGAAAAGTTAAAAAGATAAATGCTCTCAGTATTGGGTGACATTGAACCTAACACCACCCCCTACCAGTTTGTAATGCTGCCTCGAAACCCCTCTCTAAACATTAGATATTTATGGACAACCCCTTATTTAAAGAGCTGTTTGTAAAAAAAAGATTTCATTACGATAAAAATCTCTATCTTCAATATGGAGTTGTAGGAAGATGTCAAAAATTCATTTGCAACATTTGAAAATTCAGTTCGACAAAAATGTAACCAGCATTAACATTATTTCGGGAGTTTAATTTTATAGTTTTTGATCAGTAAAACCAACCCTGTCTTTTTTTTGTAATTGATTATAATTTTTTATTTAATTGTTCATGTCCTCTTGCAAGGAAAAAAAAAGGGAAAAGAAAAGAAAGTTACCTTTAAAGTCCTCATCCCCTCCATGGATTTCCCCATCACCTGAGTAGTGTAAAGGGTCAATTTATACAACTTAAGTTGTAGTGTTCTATTTAAAAAAAAACTTGATTTATTATGTTCTTTTGTGAATTTAAGAAATTGAATATAAAAATAATTTGGTTATTTTTACTTTAATTGTGGATTTCATTTTGTATGAATTGTATTTTTTATTCACATTTTAGAATTCTTGTGCTTAGTATTAAATTTGAGTTTGAAATAATTTGCAACCAGGAATTATGACTTTTTTAAATTTGATTTAATTTCATGTAATAGTATCATTCATGCAAAATGTTAATTGTTTTTGTTTGGATTTTCTTAAAATCATACAAATTATTTAATAGATAAGAACTGGTCTGTCTTCTGGTTCTTAAAATTTTATGAAATGTTTTAGTAGTGTATTACTTTTGAAAAGTTTGAATGATTTTGAATAATATATTAATAAATTTTTGTCCACTTTTTTCAAAGTATTTTAACTCTATATCAGTATTTTTCAAAGCTTACTTATTATCTTTCAGAAGTGGGGATGTTTAAGCATTTGATTAAGAACTGGTTTCTAGAAAATTAACAAAATGCATTTCATTGCAGGGTGTGCCCTTTCTAAGCCATTTGAAGTGCGAGAAGTGTATAGGGCTGGATGTATGGTTTAGGTTGAGTACTTAAATTGTTTTGAATAGATTAATGGCTAATAATACATGTTGAAGATGGAGGCCCCTGTGGCTGCAGCCTGTAATAGAAGGCTAAGAGCTGAGAAATTACTCTTCTCACGGTATTTTTATACATACCTGCAGTATCACAAATGCTGAATTTGAGGGGAACTGATTAACTGAGAGGATGCTGATTTGATGGGAACTGTTCTGGTTTCTCTGAACAAAACAAATTTCAGAAATATTTGGAAGATGATTTCAAAATTGCTTTGGTGTTTATGAACTTCTTAAATTTCAGAATATCAATTCTAGAACTTTTAGAATTGTTATCTGACACTTGTATTGTAGAGGTATAACTTTAGTTAAATGTGAAAATATCGAAGGATCAAACATGCTTATGATTAAATTCTTTTGGAAATGGAAATTAGCCTTTAAGAAATTTTGTTTCAAAATTGTTTCATTGCAGTCAACTTGTAATGAACTCTGATGTAGTGAACACATGGTTATATTGAACATAAGTCTCTGATCCCACCTCACTTTCATTACAAATAAGCATAAGAATCAGTTAAAGTGAACCTGAACATTGGCCACAGTGAATGTAGAAAATATGTCCTGGAGAATAATACATTGCATCAGTGCCACAAATTTCAACAGCAAGCTATGTAGAAAAAATGTAATCGATTAAAGGTAATTATCGATGTCTCCACTAAGGTGAAGGTAGTGTACCTGGAATGGGGACCTTACGGAGTACCTTGTCACTCAGTTTCACTGCAGAAGCATAGGCTGTGTTAAAACTGGCAGCTGTGGTGCACAATTGCTTGCATTAGTTTGAAGCTTGGTGTTATAATCCATGGGACAAAGCATGTTGTCTATGCTGGTGAAAGCAGCACATGACTGCAACACCCTGATGCTGCACAGAAAAGAGAAGTTTCATGAGCCACTAGTGCCATCCCACTACCGAAAGTATCTCGAATGTTATTAGGCTTGTAAAAGGACCTTCGGAGAATGGGACAATGTTCCAACAGTGCCAGAGGTATTGAAAGGTGCCAAGACAGCATTAGGGTTCTTAGGCAGTAGACAACACAGAATCAGTATAGAGCGAGCATGAAAGCTGGAGAAGAATTTGGAGAAATTACTAGTGGAAAGATACGAATCAAGCAATTGAAAATGGATTATGGATTTTTTAAGAACAAATAAAGATATTAAATTTTCTGTTCATGCTGTTAATGAATTTTTATATTAACAAATTATATATTTGTGAAGAAATTAGATTTAATTTTGACTTCATTGGACATAGTGAGCCACTAATGTTACTCCCCAGAAGTTCACTATAACCGGAATGTGCTGTATTTTTAATCTTGAAACAGAGGGATTTAGGTAGATTGTCATGCCTTAAATGAGTAAAAATGACCAACTTTGATCTAACTTCAGTGAAAAACCTGTTAGTTACGAGTGTTAAAAGAAAAGAGGCCTTACGAATGGATTTAAAATAAGATATCGACTAGTAATTGATTTTAAAATATGATCTAAAATAAAATTCAGATGAACATTTCACTTTTTCATGGTTTCCCAGTGCATATAAAGGTTTAGTGCTGGTTCAGATCACAGAAGCTATATTTTTCTTTTCAATTATGTCCATGTTCATGTTATGTTCATGTTCCATGTGATATGTTTATTATACTGCATTGCCTGGAATTGGAAATAGCAATAATATGAATCCTGTAAGGTTTATTTCACCGTGAAAGTAATTTAACTCTATAATTCATGTTTGAAGGACTTCCGTTGCAAGTTCTTTTATTGACACTATTATTAAGGACGTTTATCATCCCAAAATTATGCACTCTATAATGCAAATGTTAGTAATGATGCTCTGTGTGTAATATAGGAAGTGCAAGAAAATTAGTGTGAAAGTCATAGCTTCTGCAAAAATCATAAACAAAATGACTGTATTCTAATGAATTGGAAGATAGTGAACAACAAAGTAATTAAAGAGAAAAAACATCATTTTTTAATATTTGAAATTCTGTGAATCTTGTGTATAAATTTTTCTAGCTTCCACTTTCGCTAGTTGTGTGTGCTGGTATTACATTCTAAAAGTTTTTCTGAAGCAACGGCGAAACGCTTCATTGAACATGAAGAAACTATCCAAACATGGGTCAATTTTGCCAGTTATACCTATAAAATACTTCGAATAATATTGAATTAGTTAGCATGAGGATGCTCAAAAGGTTCCTCACACAATTGTTTCATAATTACATATTAAAATAAAGTGTTTAAAAAAATGTTAGACGGCAATAAATTATATTATTTAACTGTACTCGCAGATTTATATACCTTAAATCAAAAGTAAACTATGAAATACAAAATTCTGTAAATGCTCATTGTCCCAAGCTTTTAATCCATTCTTGACAAGTATAGGATAAAACTTAGATCTTTTTATCCACTAAGTATTTAAATGCCTATAAAAAAATGGAAGCATTACATGTAGTCTTTGAAAAAAATAGAAAACTTAATTTAAAAAATGGCATTGAGTCATAAAGTCAAAATCAACTCGATATGGACCACATAAGGAACTCTCCATAGATTACTAGTGGAACACTACAAGTGTTAAAAAGACCAATATAACTATTGAAAAAGGAGGCAGAGGAAGTTCTTGTGTAGAGAAAAATTATCTTTTTAAGTTGACCCCAAAATCAAATGTTAAGATGAGTAGTTTTATGTGAAAGTTAGGCAGTTTTTGAAACAATTTTTTCCTTCAACAGCTCCAAATTTTTCTTCAAAACTTTTCTCTATTTGTATCTATAAAAATACTATAGTGGTGCTAGTCTCTTTTCTGTCAAACTGTATTCTTGAAGATAGCTAAAATTTAACATTTGAAAACTAAAAAGTTGAGGATAGAGATGTTTGCATGAATGTAAAGTGGGATGTTTTACTAAGTGTACTCATTTATTTGCAGGTTTTGAAGCACATAAACATAAAAGGTACACCACCACCAAAAGTTTGGTGGACATCTCCAGTATGTTTAAGGACATGTTTGAGGATGGCTCTGCGACATTTGAATGTCAGTGTGGTATGTATGCTGAGTTACCTTTTCTGTTTGAGCAATTGTGCTTTAGAACAAAAAAGAATAAAATAAATGTTCACATCTGAGAATGTAGATGACTTAAAAAAATCAATTCTACTATTGCACCCCCCCCCCTCCCATCTTGTTAATTTAACCATGGGGTGGATTTTGTATTTAACTATACTTGTCTTTGACAAGGTGTGTACAATGGATGATCATCATCAAGAAGTTATTGCCTATTGTCGTGAAAACAGTTTCCATGGTGTGATGGCTGATGATGGAGAATATGCTGTGTTTGACCCTCCTAGATACTTTTCATCAAAACATCTGAAGCTAACTTATAAAGTGAGTATTATTATTATTATTAATTATATCTATACATGAATGTGTATGTATGTGTATGTAATTTATGTATTATCTCGTGTAAGTTAATATTGGTGAAGTGAAGATAGGGAGTTTGTTAAAAAAGATTGACTTTTTAATTGTGAAAATTAGAGTCCATTTAAAATGTAATATCCAACAACGATCCAATATACCTCTTCAAAAAAAATTTTCAGTGATTGTGCTGTGCTTCACATTTTTAAGTTAAAGGAGATAGCAGGATATTCTGTGTGTTCAATAAAACTATACATACTGATCTTGGAACATATACAAAAATTCAAATAAATTTTCAGAAACATTTAACTTTGTGTTCACAGAGAACAGTGGTTGTATTGTTCCAGAATTAGTAAACCTCTCCATTTGCATTAGTTTTGGTGAATAAGTACCGAACCACATGAAACCTTATTTTTAAATTTTTCTATGTATAATGTATATGTAGTACTTTTGTGCTGTAATTAACCTACTGCTCTTCCTTTTGTGCAATGTAATCAAGAGTTAAGCTGGTTACTGTGATGCAACACACAATTAATTCTTGTTTAATTTAAATAAAAATTTATCTTTAGCCCAAAAATAAGAATTTTATTCATTTTGACATTTTATTTTCAGGGATCTCTTGAAACCAAGGAATATATCCTTGCAGAAGTTTCAAAAAATCTTGGCCTTGGTGCCGATCGATTCTGTTTATTGGCAGCTCTTCTTGGTAACTATTTGCTTACGGAACATGATCTTGTAGATTTTTATCGAAAATTGGGAATGAAAGAAAACCCAGGAAAGGTGAGAATATTATTGCAATTGTTGGAGTGATAGTGTTCTGCATTAATACTAAGATAATTTCATGTGTGTTGTCTTCTTGATTGCAAAGAATAAAAAAAGGCATTGCCATAGTGTGCATGAGACAATTGATCTTATTTAAAAATGTTATCAGTAATAAATAAAATTAGCTTAAAATGGATCGTTATTGTAAAGGAAACAACTCAGAAACTTTTTTAAATTTTATTTTAATGGCCATGCAGTGATATACAGAAATAATGATATATGGATAGAATATCAAATTCCCAATTAATGTAAAAATCATTTTGATATCAAAAAGAAAAATAACATGGTAATTACATCCTTCCAATTTTAACAACAAATTCATGTAAGAAATAATTGAAGTTTACGGATATTCTAATAAACCTATTAACTTAATGCAGAAATTTTATGTTTTATGTTCTTAAAGGTGTTCACTAAATTTGTGAATTTTTAATCATAAGTAATGAATCTCCTTGTGTATGTGTGTGGATTACATTATATACTAATGGCAAATATAGCATGCTAGGAAAGTCTCTGCAGTGGCACCTTGCTGGTAAGAGTGCTTACAACAGGAATAGTGTTGGTAGGAAGAGCTACATTTTGAAAAGATTAATTATGTACTCACCGTGATCAATGTAGATGCTGGAAACATTGTCTCAATCATTTGTTTGCCAGTGATCTGGTTGCTACCAACATAAATGCAGTTTTTAATAGGATTCCCTGATAATGCTCAGTGCAGAGTCTTTTCTGGTGCATGGTATATATTTGGTGAGTTTTCCATGTGACATCCAGTGCATATTGGCCATGCTCTGAGGATGAATGCTGGGTGTTTGTCATAATAGCATCCTAGCTAGGAGAATTGTGGGAGTGCAGTGCGAGGTATCGACAGCTTTGTGATACTTTTTAGTGTTTGCTTAAAGTACTACTTAGCTTTCGATGTGAATTCTCACCTTTAGCGTGCATTTAAGGAGTTGTAAGTTCAAGAGATAACAGCCTTTCTGTCTCTGCAATGGCTGCGCTGCTGGAACTGCTACATCACAAACAAATTGGCTGGCATTGCGTCGGTGTAAACAAACATTTTAGTCGGTCAAAACAAACCTTTTAAAAGGAAATTTTGTTGTTGTTCTGTTTGTGTCGCACAGCCAGTTCTTAGTTTCTGTCTCTTTATTTCATTACTTCATGCTGTACTGCACTTGTTCTTTTGCCAGTGCAGTAAAACTTGCTTAAGGTGACCAGATGTTCTTCTATCTGGACTTGCCCTCCTTGTCACACTTTTGTCTGGAGTCTAGGTGGGTTTTTTAAAAATTGTGAAATTTCCTTCTTTTTGTAACTTGGCTCTCTGAGGTCTGTATTTTGAAATTTGCTTTTGACTCCTCTTTACGCTAATATGGCTGTAGGTGGCAGAACTATCACTGGAATATTTTCCCTTCTCTGTGCGAATTGACAGGTTTGTTTATTCTGTCCAAACTTGTTCGTATTAATTTGTGAATCGTTGGTGATTCTGTCGAGGAAGGGAACACACATTTTTTTGTTATCCTACAAATGCGTTTGCTAAGGATATGTAATAGTTTACAATGCCAAAGCAAAAATGCAAGATTAAAAAGTGCTCTATCAAGCAGATGTCTGGAATTCAAAATGTGAACAAAGGAATAAAATAATATGGACTGTCCTTTTTTTTTTTCACCAATTGTCCTCCATTTTTTAGCCTTTGTCATTGTTTTCATCAAGGATCTGGTCACCCTAAACTTGCTCAATGCAGAAACCTGTCCAATATAATAAAAAAAAAATGGACCTGGCAAACATAAATTCTACGGAGTTGATGTCTAATGCGTAATCTGTGAAAAAAATACTGTAACCCTAGAGATTCCATATTGATGAATTTATTTGTCAATTAGCTTTTATGTTTGAACTTGTTTCTATTTAGAGCCATAAAGACAATTGCAATTTCAGCCATCAACTAAATAGCAATTGGCCACTTTTCCTAGTACTGAATATAAAAGACTGTTTATAAATATATACAGTTTGTATTGTTAATATTGTCTGTAAAACTGCACATGTTTCCTGTATACCATGTGTCAGAAAAGAACTTGGGCCAGGTCACTTGCGATGTGCAGCTCTTGTTTCACGTCTTTCTGAGGCGACCAAGATGTAACATTCAAAGTGTTAAAGGGAGAAAGGGAGGCACACCTTGTCCTCTCTCTCCTCTCTCTCTCCTCTCTCTCCTCTCTCTCTCCTCTCCTCTCTCTCTCCTCTCTCTCTCCTCTCTCTCCTCTCTCTCCTCTCTCTCT
>BOPP01000059.1:498522-511996 GCA_017312745.1 Gryllus bimaculatus | reverse complement strand
CCACCAATCTTCACTGTATCCCATAGAAGCTGTGAGAGGCCCTGGTAGTATTTTAGATGACAAAAATAACAGGAATCTAGTACAAGAAAGTCATTGCCTTTCTGTAGCACTGCGTTGTTGTCAAAGTTTATTACCGTTTGTCTTTGCTGATCGTCAGGAGTCAGTCCTTTCACCACACCGATTTCTTCAATGCCCACTCTCTATAACAGAGTATTGGTGGTACTCATGAACGACTTTCGTACTGTTGGAATACTTGTCTTCGTTGGTACTCTTTATCATCAGATTCATATTCTTTTGTTCTGGAATACTTTCAAAACGTATGGAATTTTGCTAGTTTTCACTTCAGTTTTTAACGATTAAGTCTTTAGGCTCGACTGAAAAAGCTTATAGATGAGCTGAAACTATTTCCTCAGTGGTATGTTCCCTCAATCACTTACATTTACTGTAAATACAAACTCAAGATTCCTAATGATGTTAGAATTCCTGGCCCTGTGAGGCAAAGTATTGTTTTCTGGTCATCGTCTCCCCTACAGCATATGTGAAGAGTTCATGTACCTGAATCTTGTTTATTTGTAAAGTAGAACAGGACCATTGATTTCAATTCACTATATCCAGTGACAACCCTATTCTTCAACCTCGATTTTAAAAAAACTTCACTTTATATACAAAGACAACTACAATAATGCACACTAGAAAAACTTGAAATAGTAGTTAGTCCTCATTCATAATCAGAGTATAATTAAAGTGGAGGTGATATTTTTGACAAAAACAAAATTGCCTTTTTTGAAACCAGGTCTTTCCATCAAACTTGAATATGTTGAATATAATTTCCTCAGCAATTAGGAATGTAAAGACATGCAACAGGAAATGTTGAAAACCTGCAGTAATAAGAAATTATTGAAAAAAAAACAAAAACAAAAAAAAACACAGTATTACATTTTTAAAATGATTGTTTTTTGAAATCTGAGAACTTACGTATGTTTTTGGTCAGGAAATGGATAAGGTTCATAGGTGGTACATTGAATGATATGATATCTTTGTGAATTAAGCATTTCACAAATGTTCATGCATGTGTAGACTCAGCCCGACTTACTTCCACCCACTGCGTTAAGTTTTGAGATACATTTGATGGGACCTATCTTTTAAACCAATAAGCATAGAGGCAAGATCATTTTTTTATTTTAAAGAAACAATCTTGTACTTTTATATGAAGTTCCAACTTATGCTGACATTAAGTTTAAAATATTTTTCATTCAAATGGTACAAGAAATTGAGTTAAAAATGTTTAACATGTTTATTTCAATTATATTCCTTCAAATTGATGAAATAATGAAGAAAACTACTTTTTATTCACAATAATTGGCTTTGGGGAGGTAATTTTGAAGAATGATCCTTAGGTGCAACTGCAGAGGGTATGCACATCCATGTATTCCAAAGGTATTTAATACCACTTAAATGGCATCAAATAAAATCTAGAAGTATTTTTAGGTACCTTTTTAATGTACATACCTCCATGAGTAGTCAGTGAATAGTAAAGTGACATAATGAAAGCAGATATACAGTTTGAAGCATACTCGAAGATTCTACTGGTGTTATAATTTAAGGTGACCTGTCAGTGCCGGTAGATTTTATGGGCAGCGACCTGAATGTGTTAAACAATATGGCTGTCGAGAAAACTTTTTCTTATAAAAGCTGTGTATCAAAATGTTTTGCTGATTGATTTTATATTTTCCTTTATTGCTTTTCCCTTTAGATACCTGCTGAAATTCTTGTGAAAAATGTTGCCAATTTTGTGAAAAGCTTACCTTCTGTTGATAATTTGGACAGTGTGGCATTTCAAGTGTTTGGGTCCACTTCTGACAAACGAGCTGCTAAATTGAGGCAGAGTGTTCAGTATTATTTAAATGGTACAAAGGATGGTTTTCTTCGTTATCGTCCTCATCACACTGGTAAGTTTGTGCAATTGCTAATATTTTTATATTCCATACACATCTATATTTAATCTACATTCCTCCAGCTGAGGCCCAACTATTTTTTTGCTTCAAAGTCTCTGACCATCATGCTAATGTGATTTGTAAGCTGATGTCAGTCAAGTACATACTTCATCTTCAGATTAGTGTAACTTGAAAACGTATCAATGCAAATTTGCAGACACTGACATTGCAATGAAACTGTGACCCATAGACAAAGGCCATCACACTCAGCTGGTATCCACACCCCATGCACAATTACTAGTTCCAGATTGTCAACTTTTTTTAAAATGTCTGATTGCTTGAATACATGATACCCTTGATGTGTTGTTGAAAAAACATTTTGGTTAACAGATGAAAAGGGGAAAATATGGTCTTTTGCTGAAATGAAAAAAGACACACACTTTGTTTTCTTCCAGGTCGACGTCAAGATACTGGCCATCACATGGGTCCTCAGAAATCAAGTTTCACAGTTAACAAAGGTACCCAGAATGATGCCGAAGATAGTTCACGTTTTGCATCGGAGACCATAGAAAGTGAGGTAATATATGAAGTTTGTTGAATAGATTTCCATTTCTTAGAAACGCTAATTTTGAGCTGGGAGATGCCAAGGCTCTTCCAGATGGTGTTGGTGCCTTCTGTCTTCTCTGTGCTCCCTTGTTCCTTGCATTTTCCTTTGCTTGATCCTTCTCCACCCCTGCCCCCTTAGGTCCTGACTCATATTTATTTTTTTAATGTACCATGTGAGAACATTGTTTGGTAACTTGTATACCATAGATTATTCAGAAAATATATTTTTGATATAATGAGCAGAATTTCAAATGTTTCGTTAATTACATTTAATGACAGGTTCCCTTCTTGGGATTTTTTTTTCTCTCTTTCCATTGTTTTTTCTTTCTTTCAGAGAGACAGTCTGGCAGCTTACAAAGAAGCTACTGCAAATGCTAAATCTGCTCCTCAGATAGTAATAGAACCACCTACCGCTGGTCACAGTGAAACTATTAAAACAATCCACAATGCATGTTCTGGAGAAAAGAATCATGAGGAGGAATCTTCAGTTCTATCAGGTATAAAACATTACTTTATTAAATTTGGTATTCTGTTCACTGTTCCATGTCTTTCTGCTTGACAGCTAAGCTGAGTGAGAGAACGCCTTTCTGCACAATGTAGCCTTTTGTCATATGTTCTGGTGCATGTTCCTTGTATGTGGGAAAGCTAATTTCACATTCCATTAGTTTTTTTCTCATTCTGGTGTAGTAGCAACGAGATAGATTAACTTTGAAGAGTCTTGCTGATAGGTAGGTCTCTATTGCTGATAGGTAGGACTTCACTATAGGTGACACCATATACCTTTTAACCCTTTGAGGTCCATGTGATTTTCTCTCACTGGCAAGCCTTAGTTCTGCCCAGTGGGGCATTTTGTTTCTTAACATCTGCTCTTCATATGGTGGGATCGGAATATTATAATGCTCTTCATGAGAATGCTATAGTTAAAGTAGGGAAGACAAACTGGCAGCCCATGGTGCCATTTATTGTGTCATTTGCTAAAAGTGAAAGTCCCTTTCATCCATGTTGGGCGAAAAAGTTATGCACACTGCTGGGGCCAACACCGTTTAATGTAAAAATAAATAAAGTTTAAATTTTAATTCCCCTCAAATTTCAGAATATCATTGTTTGGCGCGGTCTGTTATAACACATGGTCCCGCCTCCCTCCCCCCTTTCAGAGCATCATGGTAAAGTTTAACAATATGGGGAAGTCTGGGGGTAGTTCATCCAAGTAATGAAAATATGGCTCGCAATCAAATTAAAGGTTTTAGTTGTAGCCCTTGAGATCTTGGTAGTTGAACATCCCAGAGTTATTGTATTTATGCCAGGGATCTCAGGGCATCATTGACTTATGTTTGCCACCAGATTTCATTTTGTAGCCTTTTAGTAACTTACCCTTTGTGTAAATATCATCATATGAGGTAATACGGCAGTGCCTGGCAAATAAACATGTCTAGCAAGGAAGAATTGTATGATTGTTCTTAGAGTTTTGATTTTATTCACATTTTGATGATTTTTCTGAAAGTGGTAAGGTGATTAAGTCAAATATTCTTCTGTGAAGAAAAATGACTAGTTCTTTTGCTGTATCTGCATGAGAAAATGTAGACAGCATCCTACATACTGGTGCCAGAAATACCATGCTCATGAGAAGAATTATAAATAATAAATATTTACAATACAACATTTACTTTTTGTGTTTGCATAGTATGTAGAAATTTAGTAAACAATTCAAAAATCAAACCTTACTCTCAGAACATATTTGCATCCTTAACTGCAGACATAGAGTAGTGTTCATTACAGGCATGCAGCAGTTTCATTAAACAGACTGCAGTGGGAAAGCCAATGAGTCCTGCAGGAGAGGACAAAAGACCGCGAAGGTTTAAGGGCAGTCAGAAGAGATGATAGATTAAAAATTGAGTTGTTAGTTTTGTTGCTATTGGTTAGTTGTTTTTTCTTTTTTCCTGAATTACCCTTCTTAAAAAGGATTTAATTAGTCTTAATCTGACAAACCTATTGTAAAATTCCAAATGTGCGAAGGAGAGGTCCTCTTGCTCGTTTTTTTCACTTTTTCTTCCCCTTTTTTGTAGGATAAGTTGGCAACAGTTCAGCTAAAAAAGTTTATTGCAGTGTTACCATAGTTTTTAGTTTGGTTCTTGATTTTGAACTCAAAAATTTGAATGAATACTTTAATAATTTAGGATTAAATGCCAAAAAGGTTATTTGTAAGATTAAAAAACATTCAGTGTAGTATTTGTCACACAGTGGTTACATAACGTTGAAAGTAATGACAAAATGTGAAAGGATTGAAATATTGGGTGCACAAAGACTGAGGTTACCAGTGGCGGCTGGTGCCCCAACAGCCTGGAGGTAGCACCTCCATTGAAGGACAGAAATGTAATGTCCAAATTTCATAACACTGATATATTATAAAATTGTAAACAATGTTGTAAATTAATTAAAACAAGTGAAACAAAAGTTTATTGAAACATTACTTACATAATTTTGTGTGTAGTGTCCATGTCAGGTATATACACTTTTCATGTGCATCGTTCTGGCTTTGATTTCCATTGGGCACTTAAGTTTTTTTATTAGTTCTGCATTGAGACAATTGTTGGTAGAATTCATACAAAACAAAAAAGAAATTGAAAATTTGGAGATAACACTCCAGCACTTCACAACAAGCATTATTACTTGGACGTGTTTTTTAGAGAATATTTTATTTAGAAAATTTCACTACTCTAATATATCTTGTAATAAATATATTTCACACAATTGCACATCGCTTGCAGACTTCTTAAGCTAAAACAACAGTCGAAAATACACACCTACCATGACAGACAGAAAGGGACTTCCTTCCAATTAAGCCAACTTTACACATTGGACTCTTAATCAAATGTACATTTTGAATCAAAAACCTAACTTCAAAAGAAAATGAATCCTTCAAAGATCTGTCTAATAGCCTTCAGTGGATCTGTCTTAAATATTCTAAATAATGCATTCAATACCATCAATAGTTGACAAGACTTGTGTACTTTCAGTAACATGCGAAATTAATAAAATTAGATGAGAGATAAGTGTCAGAGGAAGAAAGAAATTTTGGATTCCCTTTGGTGCACCACTCAGTACTCAACGACCAAACCGCCTTGCCCATTGGTTGCTGCACTAAAGGCCTAATGTTGAGGAGTGTTGCAGCATGGGACCAAAGAGTGCAGTAATCGCAGTAATAGAGGCAAGAGCCAAGGGTGTTGTGCAATATCTGGTAGGGCACTAGATGCTGGAGAGTACTAGTTGGGCGCTCTTAGATTTTAAAATGATTCCTTTACATCGATATTGCTGCAATATCTTGAATATTCAATGTAATTAAAACAAGGATATAAATTCCTATTATCTCAGGGTTGTACAACCATGCGATCTAAGCATGAGTCGCTACAGAGGTTAACACTCCATGAAGAGCATGAGAAGTGATCAAGAAAGGTAGAAATATCAGGAAGTAATATGGAAGTACACGTAAAATACATTAAGTGTTAGAAGAAAGCAAGAAGTTGCAATGGAAGAAGGCTCTAACAGTTGAATACTGTAAATTCTAATTAAAAGTCAAGGGGACCAAAACTTTGTATTTGTTTGTTGTGTAATCAAAGAAGATTGTAACAAAGTGTATTTATAAATAAGATGATGAACGTTTTGTTTTTGTTTTTCTTTGAGAAAAGCAGGGAAAACTTGGAAAACGCATAGAACGTGCTTCTTGCGTTACTGAGTGCCCATGCTGATTCTGGCATCGAAGGCAATGTAAACAAATCCTTATAATGCAACTGCTTCAGATCACTTCACCACAGCATGTGGTGAGAGAATTATAAAACTTACATGCCCACAGAATGGAATTTATTAAATGTACACATTGCGAGTATTGCAAATAAATGCAGTTTCCTTGGATGCAAGTTCATCTCTTTTAATAATACAAATAATATAAGTAATTTTATTACTAAAAGGTAAAAAGTTGCTTTTTGCCTTAGATTTCAGAACATTCAGTAACTTCAGTTTACAGAAAGATTTTTTATTTTCTTTTTTATTCTTTATGCATTTCGATTTCAGGAAACTCAGAACCACATGCTATAAATGGTGGCAATCATGCACAACTTCTAATTAGTTCGTCAAGCTCTTCTAGCAGTTCCAGTGCTACTTCACCTAGTCGCCTCACACCTGAGGTGAGAGCTCTCCAGGTTCGTGGTTACAGGCCAACAGTTTTCGTTTTGTTGTTTTTTCCCTACAGAAATACTTTCATATATTGTAGAATCAATCCATTTTCTTTGACTGTTGTTATCTGTGTTTTCTAAAACTATTTTTTAGTTCACCTTTCAATGGGTGAAGTTTAGATTACACTGTTCTTGCATTATTATGCTGTATAATTACACTATGTCGAATTTTACAGAATGCAAAACTAAATTCTGTTGCTGAAGATGTTGTGGGTCCAGTCTCAAATAAACTGAGTTCTCTTCCTAGTATTCCTCCCGAAGTAATGCGGACAGCTAGTGAACGTCATCAAAAGGGGCTTATGTCACCATTTATTTATCAGATCTTAACCCAAGTGAGTAAAAACTGAACATAATTGCTATAATAGGATGTTCGTAACTTTGGGATTGCTGGAACATTTTGTTTCTTTTAGGGGGAAGTAAAATTTCCAGTATTAATGGAGGATGAAAATCACAAAGAACTGCCTAGTATTCACTTGTTTTACAGACCTGTACGCCAAATGGTTTATGCAATTCTATTTAATTTGCATCATCATATGTACTTGGCAACCCAAAATAAAAAGGAAGGAGGTAATTAACATTATTTCCATTTTTGTTAATCAAAAGAAAATGAATTCTTGTGTGCTTCTAAATTCTTATGTGTTTGTTTTGTTTTTATTAGAGGTTGAAAAGACTGAAGTTCCAGAACTGAGGATAAAAGAATGGATCTGGTCAAAATCAAACCCATATCAGACACCAGAGTATGTGAAAGCAGAACAAATAGGTTGGCGTGTACCTACAATTCAGAGATTGTGGTTTGGGTAAGTCAACTAAACAGAAATGGAATAGTTAAATTAAGAGTGTTAGTGCATAGAATGTGATAATTATAAGTTAATGTAATTATAATGTGAATAATTATAAATTAAAACATGATTGAAATGTATCTATTGGTTATATTCTTTTTTTTTCTTTTCTTTTCTTTTTTTTCCTTCGCATTTTGCATGTGCTTTCAAATCAGATTACTATTATACACAGATAATTCAACACAAAAATTTTAAAGATTGCAATTTACAATAAACAACACTATAACTAGAATGTGAAATAATTAACAAGCTTGTGAAATAGATCTTTTTGGTATGAACATTTCAGAGTTGAATTCAATCATTTAAAGGGCTATGTATAGAATATGAGTCACGTACTGGTATTTGCTGTTTTTGTGAGAATAAAATTTATTTATTGACCAAAACATTTCTTGTATGAATTCCAGGTAGTGTATGCTATTGTTAACCCTATTTTATATAGTCATTTTTTCATCATTTTTCTGTACAGAAAGTGGGTGGAAAAAAGACATTTATTTCTACCCACTGTTTCGGTGCTGAAACTGGATGAGAGTGGTTCCAGTGTTTTGCATGGTCATTTCTGTCTTTGTACGTAATCGTGAAGAAAATACTTCCTCCGGACACCGCATATAGCGCTGAAGTTCAAACATTTGAACATTTAATCTTTGTAACAAATTAAGTTGACTGAGCACGGATGCGATTATATTAGAATACAGTACATAATTTTTTTCTCACTACATAATCACTTCACAATACAATTCCACTCATTAGAACACACTTGCGCAACTACAAAATGAACAAATAGCTCCACACGCATAACAACTAGAGAAATTCATATGGTGCTGCCAAGAGCGCGGTTGATGAAATCTTTACCGAAAAATTAAGCATGCGTCATTTTTTTTTTTGTACAAATTACACGAAGACTTGTTTGTATCTTTTCTGTACCGGCGAAAAATGATGAAAAAATGATCGTGTAAAGAGAGACATGTTTGAAGGGTACTTAATGTGAACGTGATGCATGTGGGATGTAAAAGAATGGGATAAATTGTTGTATATACAATCTCGTAAAAGGTGATCATGTAAATTGGCCTGTTACCCATTAAAGTTTGTTTCTATGTTGTTTTTTTATGTAGGGAAGGTTGTTCTCTTATTCATATCTAATGTAAAAATAGTTCTAAATTCGAATCAAATTTCACACCACCTACAAAGATGTATTGATGTTTTTTGAACTTTTGTCTTTTGTTATCGACTAATTATTTATTGCCCGAGATTGAAGTATACCTCATCGTGATTTGGAAAGCAAAAATGGAAATTGAGTTTTGTGCGTAGAGCTGAATTCAATTTCTTGAATTCAGCTCTTTAATTGAAAATGAGCTAATACAATGAACCATACTTGTCAAGCCACTTAAACTTTTATTTTTAAATGATCTTCCAAAATCTATATTGTATATGGCCTCATTATTGTAACCAAATGAATATTTATGTTCAATTATTATATTTCGGGTGATTTCCAACATAAAATAAACAAATAAGGATTTCTAATTAAATTATACTAAATATGCTTTAATTTCAATATTCAGGTCTGCAAATGATGATAGGAGGAGACGTTTAAGAGCATTCCTAACATGTATGCGTTCTGACACTCCACTAATGCTTAATCCTGCCTATGTGCCACAACATCTTCTTGTTATGGCCACTGTTCTAAGGTGTGTAATTTTTCTTCAATTTTGATTTGTATTTTGTGAAGTGTTGTACATACATATACAGTGCAACGGATCTGTTTCTGAAATATTTTGCATTTCCTTTTCAGATACATGATTTCCTTTCCTGACAAAAAGATCCTGCGTAAACCAGAATTAGATGCTTTTATTGCCCAAGCATTTTCTCCTGAGCTTATGAATGCGCATTATTTGCAAGAATTGCAGGTGAATGTTTGATTTTTAATTCTACAGAACAAAATAAATTGTTAATCTTTACGAGACTGGTTAAATCAATTAACTCCTGGTTTGTTTTGCAGTTGCCTTTAGTGACAAGTCGTGGAGTACAGCTTGCTGCCATGTTCATGCAAGGTGTTGAAACAGCTTTAATGGCAAATGATGCTTGCGGTGCCCCAATTCCTTGGCTTATGTGCTGCCCTTGGCTCTTTTTTGATGGAAAGTTGTTTCATCACAAATTAGCGCGAACATCTGTTGTAAAAAATTTATTGGAATTGTGCGACCACCACATTGATCATGTTGTCAAAGTTGATCGAATGCGTAAAGCCATTATGGAAGGACTTAATGTACAATTTGCTCGACCAGCTATGCCACAAATGACTGGTATGTTGCAGTAATGTCTACTATGTTGTGAAGTTTTGTAAGCTAGTTGCAATTAAATATTTCCTTTGTCAGGTATGCGTATGCCAGGTGGCATGCCTCCAGGAAATGTGCAGCCTGCTGGAGGAGCATTAGTTCAATCTCGAGCAATGCCAGTTGGCAAATGTAGTCTTTACACTGCTAATGGAGCGTCAAGGGGTTTGCTGAGACGGTCAGTACCAACACGAGGCGGACAACTGGAAATAGCTGGTGTAGTGGTGGGTTCTTGGGGACCTAACTATGGAAGTAGGGTGGGAGGAACACCACATTCTGGCCCAGGACCTATTGTTGCTGCTCCACGTTCTCGTATGGTTCCACCTCAGGTAAGAATAATTATTATTAACAATTGTTGTTGATCGTCATCTGAATTTCCCAATTTGTTTCTATAATTCACTACCTTCAGCTATATCTGCTTTTCCACTTCTTGCAGTTTTTCTCCTTTACAGTTGATGTATTTTGAGACATTTGTAAGATTAAAAGTTGTGAGTATTTTTGAGAGTCCTTCAAAATTTGCATATTTCACTACTTATGATTTGTGGTCTGGTGAATATTTTTGTATTGTATTGCAATTTGGTCTTGGCAAATGAGGCAATGGATGCCAAGGAAATGAAGACAGGGTCGGTAGAATCAAAGAAGAGGAATAAGGGCAACAGTAAAAATTAACTCTGGAATTTTTACTGGCTACTTGATTTATTCATCAACATTGCTCAATATTTTACCACAATTTTCGAACTCTTGCTCCTGTGGATTAACAAATTTCCTTTAGAAACGTCAAAACCAGCTCGGTCTATTGAGGTTAGTTTGGTTTGAGGTTTTTCTGTAAAAGGAGGTTCAACATATCCTGTTTCAAAGCCATTAAACCAAAATCATTGTAAACTAATTTATGAAGTAATGGTAAAAGCTAGGAGGTTGAAATTACACATTAGGAAACAATGTTGTTAGTTATAGAAAAGTATAACTCTTGTTTCACATATTATGGAAGTTATTGAACATTAGTCTGGAATTTTTTTTATCCCTGTTCGGCTTCTTTGAATCAGTGTACACACAATTTCATATTAGTTTCGTTTAATGAAGCAGATAGTCATTCCTGATAAGCTCAATATGATTTGAATAGCAATAATTGGCAAAAGGAAAAATTGTACCCCAAAGTTGAGGTTATCTTAGTCGTATTATATGATGCTTCTGGATGTTAAACAAATGTCCGAATCTCAAAATCAATTTCACCTCAGAAGCTTCAACTTGACAAAAGTTCCTTTGAGATCTGAAAGACACGCCATGCATAATTTCATCAACATCAGATTGGGTGGCACATCCTAACTCCAAAGTTATCCTACTTGACCTGGAATAACCCAATATAAAAATGAATGAAATTGGCACCGTTTATTCGGCCAGTTATTTTACGGTGAATGGCTGGCTTGCAATGCGGTGCAATATTAAGTGAAAGAGCACAAAATCCAGTCTTTTCATTAAAACCGGAAGTGTTGTTTTCAAACATTGCTTTCAATGCAATCTAGTTTTGTATGTATTAAATAGTAGTTGAAGAATGTATAAAAATTGGAGTACTATTTTCTCTTCATATACAGCTCAAAGGTAAATAATTTACCTTCCAATAATTTTTATCTCTAGTAGACTTTGCTAGCCAAGTTAAGGATTGTCATTTCAAAGATTTGTAATTCTAAGTAAAAGAGCTTTAAATGATTTCCTAAGAAGTTTTTTGAAAACCAAAGTTACCTGTGAAAATGATCTCAAATTTCACATTTTGAGAATTACTTGAACATTTTCTCGAAAACTGTGTCAAAATGTTCAGTGTAAATTTACATACGTTAGAAAGCTGTACTCTTTTAACATTGTTGGTCATTTTAATTCTACAATTAGCTAAAAGAAAAATTGAAGAAATGTTAAATGTATATTATACTAAGTGCTAATAATTGGAAGCTACAAAGATGGTGGAATAAAGATGAAATGCTGGCCCAAACAAGAGAGAGATTAGTACACTAACTAGTACGAAAAAGCCTGTGCCACATCTGTTGCATCTCTAGGTACTATCTTGCTTTCTGTGTGCAGTAAAAAAATAATTAAAATACCCTAGCAGAATGGTGTTATTTATCGGAAAATCTATTATGGGACCTTGATATCGAAAAAGTGGATGAATCTTGCTCCTAAATGTAATAAATAACTTCCTTTAACACATTGTGTTTAACACATTTGGGACCCATTTTGTTCTCGATACCAAAAACATTGGTTTATGGCAAAACTGTGCATGGTCCATTGTAAATTCTACCCCCTTAACCTTTCAAACATATTTTCTTCAAAATTGATATTTTTTTATCAATCTGGAAAAACTTGATGCCCTAAGAATGTGAAACTTATATTTTGATGTTTGGGATAACATTGAGCGTCAAATTTCTCGAAAATTGTTCCTAATATTTAGATTTTTTTTCCAATCAAGCAAAGTACTCTTTAAAAGTGACTTGCCATCCAAATTTTCATCGAAATCATAGATGGGCGTATGTCACTTCTCCAAAATTAGCCCACTCGACATTGAATGGGCCAATACTAAATATTGAATTAAACAAGCACCCTTTATTCGGTTAGTCATTTTACAGTAAATGGCTGGCTTGCAACATGGTGCAAAATTAAGTGAAAGGACACAAAATCTTCTTTTTTTTCATTAAAACTGGAAGTGTTCTTTTTTCAAACATTAATAATGAACTACATCTATCCTGTGGAATCTTAGTTTTCGAGGCATAGAATAATTACTGAATGGAGATCGGATGCCTGGGAGAGGTTTGGCTGCATTTTATTTTTATTTTCATTTTTTCTCTTGTTTTCTATGTACTTGTGTAGTAAACAAAAGTATTGTAATGCTGCAGTGAACTTTTCGTCAGAAAAAGTAATTGTGTATTCTTGATTTCGAAATGTGGATAAAATATCGCTCCTAAATGTAGTAAATTACTGCCTCTAACATGTTAT
The DNA here is from genome assembly GCA_017312745.1 of Gryllus bimaculatus. NCBI lineage: Eukaryota > Metazoa > Arthropoda > Insecta > Orthoptera > Gryllidae > Gryllus > Gryllus bimaculatus. The sequence continues at coordinate 499,088 of BOPP01000059.1, read as the reverse complement.
TCAGAATCCACATGTTGAGGGTTATAGATTTTGACATATTGTTAATGACAAAACTGTCCGTCCAAGGTCAACACTAGCAAGTAAAATTTTTGAATTATTTTCTGCAAAATTGATCGACCTGGCTGATCTTGATGCCTTGAGAATTTGAAGTATAATTTTAATTTGGGGGATAATCATCAATTACTCAATGACTCCAAATTTTTGGATAAATGTATTTTCTGATAGAACTTAGCTTAAGAAATGGCACTAGTGTAATTTTTGAAGAAAGCTAAATTTTCAAAAATTTATAATTTGCAAAATTGTTATACTGCATACAACTGCAATATTGAAAAGGGGTTTCTTTCTCAATAAAATTAGTTCAATTAGTTTTGTTTTATTAATATTAATTTAAAAAAAACGCTTAATACCATTTTTTTTAAAAATATTAGTTTTCACTTAATTTTGCTACAACAAAAAGCATTTTTGATATATTTTGCACTACTCCACTTTTTTCTCCCCCCTTTCCTTTGCCTCTCCCCCCCTTTCCTTTGCCTCTCCCCCGCTTTCCTTTGCCTCTCCCCCCATTT